>PVJA010003303.1:6362-96827 GCA_004027025.1 Myocastor coypus
TTTTTTTTTTACATCAGAAATCATTTCTGATCTGATTTCCTCTATACCTTTCTGTAGTTGTTTCTTTACTTCAGATGCTATTATTTCAGAGATTTCAGGTGTTTGATTTCCATTTTCTTCTGTGCTATTATCACCTGCATTTGTTCTGGATGGGCCTGAGGCCTGAGAGTACAATTTGTTTCTTCTGTTTGTCATTTTGTATAGCCCTGCCTTGTTATCGTTAGTGTACAGCTTTGGTAGAGTTCTTACTTTAGCTCCAGATCTGCATCTACCAAATTTAAACTCTTCCAGGTGGTTATGGCTTGGATCTGGCTGCTGTGCTCCACTTGTTCCTGCTATAACTCTTGGAGGTGAACCTGATGTGCCAGTTTGGAAAGATGTTCTGCTCCTGGTACAGCTGGATGTGTCTTGTCTCTAGCCTCTTTGCAGGGAGTTCTGTGGCAGTTCCACACTGGGCCTGTCTTATTGATGAAGTTCTACTCACATGTTAGGCCTTGTTGCTGAGTTGAATTAGTTTCCGTAAGGCCCAGGGCAGTCCCATTCAGATGTTGGGCCTGGTTACTGAATCCTGATTTTTTTAAATTTATTATTTTAAGGAAGTTCAATAAAGAGACCTTTTGGTTGATTTATATTTCCTCACATAAGCTTATCATCTTTTAATTAGCATATCTATGAAGGTTTTTAATGCTTCTTTTATCTTTTCAATTTTTAAAAGTTCTACAAGTGTCACATAAACTTAACTTTGAAAAGCAATGTTCTGTATGTAAGAGGTATGGCCATGAAATTGAGCTATAGAGTTTTACTCAGCCTTTTTCATGGAGTTGTAAATGACATGAATTTATCTTCTATGAGCAAAGATACACTTAAGTTCACTGAATGGAAAATCCCATAAAGTATCACTGACCAGGACATTATGAAAATGTTATAATTATTTTTATTTAGATAATATTTTATGATTTCTATTTTGGTGGTTTAATGTCTATGATTCATGTACTTATAATTATAAAAATGTTTTTGAATTTCTTAGTCAAATCATAAAAATTGTAAAAAAAATGCATTGCTGTAACGTTTCTGCCTTAGAAAGCCCAATTCCAACCACCGCAGGCTGTCAAGCTCTTCTTCTTCAAGTACTTCTTTTCCCTGTTGTTATAGCAGATCTCTCTGAGGCTATGTATGAAGATCCATGAAATCTTCAAAGGTAGAGCTTGCTGAGCATTCAAAGGGAAACAGATATAGCAGCAGCTACAAAGAAAATTAATCCTCATTCTTATTTAAAATTTTTACAAATAATTAGAAAAGTGAATTAAATCTGACTATATTCTAAGCTACATAACATAAAATATTAAAGGTGTACCTCAAAGTAATCTTGTTAAGGTACACGTGGCCATATACTCTCTCCTGGTAAAATTAGGGAGCTATGTTATAATATATGTAATTGTATACACTGGTACAGATTTCTTATTGCACAAAGATAGCATCTAATGCACAGTGTCAGGAAGAATGTATATCTCTCTTTGTTCTCTCTATCTTCAATGACAAATCATTCATATTTCTTTGTACAGGAGTCAATGTGTAGCAAGTACATTAAAAGAAGAAATGACTACATCAGTTGAAATGCTTAGCAAAATTTTTATTCTTCTAAATTATTAAAATAGTCTGTGAATTGGCTATGCTTCGTCAAAAAGCAAAGGGCAATGTATGAGATATAATTATTATAGCACAGTTCCTGCAACTCAGTGTAAGAGCTCCTAGAACAGGAAACAGTTATGCACTTTAACGAAGAAATATTTTCATTCATTGCAACAATGAAAGCCTTTACTTGCCTAAAGCTAAGGAAAAATTTCTAACAAATGACCTAAGCATTTACACTCAGAATTGTAGCCCTCCCTTGAAACCATCCTGCACATGAGTAACGGGAGATTTTTGAAAATATGTAGCGGGGCATGATGTGTTGCCTCTGCTTCACTTTTTAGAAGCACACATAACATTCACATAAAGTATTATAATAGCTATAAAATATTTACTTTTTAATGAAAACTTATGCCATTTGACACAATAAAGAAGGTGAAATTTAACTTTTCCTTTTCTTTAGGGCAATAAAGCAAACATCAAGTATACATAGTATACATAGAAAGTATACGTAGTCATTTACTAGAATCTTTAAGTGACATGGAAGACACTCAGGAAATGAAGATCCCAATATGCACTTACAGTTGATAACTCATTAAATTTAACAAAGGATTGAAAATTGTGTAAATGTGACAAGGTAAAAAGACTCAAGTGAGTGTACGAATTATATGTAGAACTAACTAATAGGGTAGAGGTACATATAACAAGGTTTGCTTATATAAGTTTACCCTGGTCTCAACTTCTTTTCTCTGGTCATAAGATTGTTATGTTTCTCTGATCTTGAAGAGAATAGCATTTTCAATATGAAAATTTCATTTCTCTGTTTTAATAAAGCATTATGGAACCCAGAGTGTTCTTATATTACTGCCTCTTTAATGGCTTTTAAATGAACAATCATCAATCCCTCAGAGTGACATATTTTGCTGTAGCTATTCTTTACTATTTCAGCACAAATATATTGAGGAAAGGTCCACAAATGTTCATTAAAATTGCTCTTAAGGGGCATTAATTCTACCACTTTCTTGATATGATTTCCTTGATGTGAGTCCATCCTTCACATGAAAGCTGAATTGCAATAGAAAAAAATGGATGTTGCTAGGGCATACATGTTTCTGTTATATACGGCCCCTGTGAGACTTGTGATCACTTTTAGATGAACTGTAGTTGCATGTTGAACTAATCTCTAGACTATAACTCACAAAATTAGATTCACAGTCCAAACTGTGTTATTAAATAGGTTCATGGAAACGCTAATCATTTGAGGTAATGGCCCAATAAAGCGCCTAGTCTGAGATCTCTTCCCTTATATACTTTGTGGCAAGGTCTATATTCTATTAGATGGTGGTTATCTTTAGTATATTTCTGTTATAGATACTTTCCACTTAAATTTCTAATATTATATAAATTATTGAATCAAATAAATAATACCAACATATGTAGAATACATACATGCCATTAAGTTAATGATACTTGGGGGTTAGATGAAAAGAAATCACAATCACATGTCTAAAATGGAAGTCCCAGATAAAAAACATGCAAGATGAAGAGAAAGGCACACGTATTATGGTTGATTAAAATAAAGTGGAACAGTACAGGCATAATATTTAATAATCTGTCCCTCATGTCATTTTTATCAAAAGATAAATCTTTCAAAAATATAACTAACTTCTAATAATTAATGCTAATAAATGGCTGAAATGATGAGGTTAAAAACTATCTGCAAACGCTTGACCTTCAGAGTCTCACTGTCTCAAAGAAAGAGGAAACAGTCTGGAACACAGCTGCGCACACAGCCCCACAGTAACCCATTGTGGACGTACACTGTCCTCCACGTGTCACTGGGTCTGAGTCTGCATAGTGTCAGGACCTTTTTAATGTCATCATTTAAAGAGGGTTTTGGGTCCTTCTAGTTGCCTTCTGTGGCTGGATTCCAACAAAATGATATTTGCCCCTTTAAAAGGTTTCCTGAATATTCCTTTATGATCAGAGATGGCAGTAGCCACTGTTAAATAAAAAGTAAAACAAAGAAAGATAGGGATTGCAGGAATTTAGTTGGAAAAGGAGCAGTGCTAGAATTTTGGCCTTCTTTTAACCTCATGGTAGCGAATAATTAAGGCCAAAATTCAGTAACAGACTTCAAGTAAATAACTCAGCCCGGTTGAACTCATTATAAAAATATAAATACTTTAACTGAAGTACTTCTCATATCAACTGTGTATTGCTTAATGTATATCTAGATTCCTATTGTTGGAAAATGGTAATAATTAAAATGACAAATATAGTGATTCAGAAGCATAACTTTCATATGCTGATTACATTTAGATCTGCAACTTTCTCTCACGCTTTTCTCTTTCCTTCAACATATTTCATTCCTTTGTGTCTATGTGTCCTTATTGAATATTGGCCTGGAAATTTACATGATTAAATTTTTCATATAATCTAAATATAGCAAGAAAAATTACTATAGGATATTCAAGATACAAATGCTCATTTATTCTAAACATAGAAATATCTTTTTTTTAAGACTATCTTTTAGGCTTCAGCATTTCTCTGAGAATTGAAGACATGCATAAAAATCTTGGGATATTATTTATGTTCTGTAAGGATCTTAATATCTGTAATCTGATGTTAAAAGCATATATATCAAAACATATAATCAATTAAATTAGAAGAATGTTTAAAATTCTAATGTTTGAGTTTAGAATGCTTGTTGGTGTGCCAGCATTCAACATTATTATCAGCAGTTAGCAAGATTCCTTCGCTTAAACTAAACTGAAACTAATCTGAATTGGAGTGGAATGAGATTTTTTGTCCAAAAAATTAGACATGAATGAAAAGAAAAATTATCCAAGTGTACTTATTTTAATGCTTTTCTGGTCCTAAAAATAGCATAGAATGATGACACACTTATTCTAATCTTATTGTTTTTATTTTGTTTTATTTTAAATAAGTTAAAATTCTTGGAATAAAGTTTTTTAAAAAATTCTGCTAAGGGAATAAATTTGAATGTTTCTTCATAAAAGAAATCTGAAGGATACAGTAGAAGCTGGGGAAAGTGAATGAACGTATTCAAAAGGAAAAAGTTACTGAGGTCAGGAGAAGGACAGGAGAGGGAGTGGGGAAAAAGATTCATTTATGCATGTAGGCAGGATAGTTTGGACAACTGTATTGTGCATTTTTGCTAATCTATGGAAGGAGCACTTAATGCTTAATTTGTTTTGTCTTCTTTTTTCAGTTGTCATTTTTCTCTTCTCTTTCTTCTTATAATTTTGCATGCATATATCGGGCAATATGAATAACTGGTTGAAAGACAACCTTATGTATTACAACAAATACTGTGAAATTATTTGTTAAGTGAAATTCTGAATCGTTTGTAATTTTTTTCTGTTTCACTTCTAATCTGTACTCTCTTTTAAAAAGTCCAACATTATTTGAACCTGTTTTCTAAATCTTTTCTGGTACTCAAAATTATATGATATTCAGGAGAAATACTAAATATGACTTAATTTTCCACTTAGGTAAAATATGTTAAAGGAAACAAAGGAAGCAAAAATTGCCTAATTTGGGGCCTGGCAGGATGGCTCAGTGGTCTAAAGCGCCTGCTTAGGAGAGCTTAGGTGGCTGCAGGGTCCGCGGTTCAATCCCCAGCCCCACATGCTGCACCAGCCCTGCCCTCAGGGCAGGCTAAGCCGGCCACAAAAGTAAATAAACAAACAAACAAAAGTTCTGAAACAAGAAAAAAAATAAAAAATAAAAATAAAAAAAACCCTTTAAAAATTGCCTACAGTTTTTATTAAAGATTTGGAATACCTTTTCTTTTAACTTTAGTTATTTTCTTTATCTACTTTTACAAAATAAATTCATTCTTTTCTGGCTTAACTTTATTAGCTTGTACTTACTATAAATTCATTCTTTATACTACCTTTATATTTGGCAATTCTTTGTTTTAACTATAGGATTCTGAGGTATATTATAGGGTTTTTCTTTAGGTATTCTGTTTTTAGATATGAGCATTGACAACAACATCCCTATTAGGATTACTCTTACTGTGTCACATAAATTCACCAGTGTTTTACTGGCATTCTGATTCTATTCTAGATGAATATTGATTTCTTCCATGATTGTTTCTCTGACCCATTTATTAGTCAAGAAATTACTAATCATTTTTTCTTTGTTTGCATAATCTTTGTGGTTTTCTTTACTACTGATTTCTTATTTTACTTATTTATGAGTTAATAATATATATTCTATGACTTTATCTGCATCAGGTCCAAATTTATTTAATTGTTCACTTATACTGCATGGTGTTGTATTCATGTAAAGTGCTACTTTTAATTCCTCTTTGATAATATCTATTTTGGGCTGGTGAGATGGTTCAGCAGTCTATAGCACCTGCTTAGGAAAGCTTAAGCAACTGCAGGGACCGCGGTTCGATCATCAGCACCACATGCTGCCCCAGCTCCACCCCCAGGGAAGTCTGAGCCAGCCATAATCATTAAAAAAATGATAATATCTATTTTGAGACTTTGCATTATATCCTTGTTCTGTTTACTTACCCTATAAATTCTCAGATCTATAAAATGAATTAGGCACTTATAAGCTATTTACTTTGTTAGTGAATAATGATTTTAATTATTGTTGTACCTGTGAACTCCTTTTTTCCTGAAGCTGCCAAGTACTTTGTTGGGAAATGTACACTGGATTAGAATCATACAACTTTGGAGCTAAATTTTACACCTTTTGAATATCTAATATGTATGTGCCTGTGTATATGTGTGTGTCTGTGTTTGTGCCTGTGTATGAGTGAGTGCCTGTGTGTGTACCTGTGTAGGACTGCATGTCTGTGTATGTGCTTGGGTATGTGTCTATGTATGTGTTTGTGTGCCTGTGTATGTGCCTGTGTGCATATACATATGTTCCTGTGTATGTGTATGCATGTGTTCCTGTGTATGTTCCCATGTATGTTTCTGTGTGTGCCTGTGTATGTGTGTGTGCCCATGTGTGTATATATGCCATGTGTGTATGTGTGTGTGTACCTGTGTATGTCTCCCTGTATGTGTATGTGTGTGTGTCTGTGTATGGAGCATACCTAGAAAAGAGAATCACTCATGCATCCTAGGGATTAACCAACTACTTCCTCATCATAATTATTGAACCTCCACTTTACTGTCATTTTTTACCAAGAGCTGTGATCTTTATTTATTTATTGTTTAATGCATTTCGTATGTGTCTACAGGGTCTCACTGCACAGGTCAGACTCATAATGATACTGTTGTTTTCAGCCTCTCAAGGGCTGAGATTACAGGTGCATGCCACAATGACCAGTCTAAGTCCAGCTCTCAGTGTGCCCTGGGAGCAGGGTCTGCACAGCACCTAGAGTTACTATTATATTATGGCCTTTTACTAAAATGTGGAAGAGAACATATGACAAAGAAGGATGGAAATAACAGCCTTGGTTTGCTCGTCTGCTTATGGAAGCTCAGGATGCTGCATTGTCCTGCAGAGGCTTGTGGATGAAGAAGATGAGGGAGCATACTTCTCTGCCCCAGCTCTTTACCTAATAGCTTTCTGTCTTGTGAGCGCACTCGAGGCTTTTATCTTTCTTCAAGTCACAAGTTAATTTTCCCTTCTCAGGAGATATTTTCATAGTTTTAACTTATGCTTTTACTTCCCCCAACTCCGTGCTTTTTCTTTTGTTTGTTTTGTTTTGTTTTTGCAACTCTTTAAGCTTTCAATATGACAGTGGGATTCGCAGTTATTATATCAAGTAAAACTTATATTTTAAATCTTTAACTCTTTGAAAAATTTGTGTCTTTTTCATTAAATGTGCACTTTGAAATAGTAGCCCATTTAGTATGCTATTAGATTTCATAAGTTTTGAGAAATGCATAAATGGAATGCATAAATGCATGAAGATATGAGCAAATATGAACACTTAAACCTAAGGAAAATTCTTATAACTGAATTTTGAGACCCCATACAAGTTTCAACAGTGGAATACATGCAGTTAAGCATTGTAATGAGATCTGGTAGCAATGAGAATCATAGAGTACTCCTGAATTCTTTTGGAAAAATTTTCAAAAGTTCTCTGAACCATGGTCAATCTCTTATCCTTAGACATGCTGGCTCTCTTTCCTACTTCCTCCTCCCTGCTCCATTTGTCCTTTCTTCTTTCTCCCTCTCCTACTTTCTTGGCCACCCTCAGTTCTACTTGAAGCCCACAAATGCTGTACATGGCCATATCTGCCTTTTCCCCAAGTGTACATCCATAGTCCCTTGTTATGTTCATTACAATATGAGCCTCTTGTGAAATCCGGCGTCTTCTTTTCTGTTTAGCAGATATCATGTCAGCAACTCCAACCAGTTCTGCTCTTCTGATTTCTCCTTGTTTTTCTTATCTAATTCCTGCTTAGCTTTGTAGTACAGCATTCCTATGGGAAGTGGGCTTCAGATAGGGTTTTGGGCTTCTGTTAAGTAAACAAGAACATAGCTAGGTCTTAGTGTTAGTGGAGCTGAAATGCTTCTTACTATTAGACCTTTGCGTTCCTCTAGTGAACATGAATTCACAAAGCATTAACATCAGACTAGCTACCCTATGAATGTAACAAATCAAAGCTACTTCATGGTAATGCCTAGTTGTAGGCAGACATGAACACTGTCTAAACCAGAAAGATGAAAGAACAACCCTTAACCAAATTTGGCTATTTCCTTGAGAACCACCGTGGGAGATTTTCTTTCATCTATTTCATGTACATAAAACTCAAGGACAACATTTTCCCGAATTCATGATTATATTTATGTCTAAGTTACTCTTCTCTCATTGTTGGCTCTAAATTCTTGATACAACATTAAGGAAGGAGAAGTATATTTAGCTCACAGTTAGTACACGTTTCAATTCATATTTGGCTGCACAAGGCATAGGAAAACCATCCATAGAAATGGAAAACAGCAAAGAGCAAAGGCAAGGGCAGCGGCTGCAGCAACTAGCAAGCCTTTCTCCCCTCCTTACACTGTAATACAGATTATCCACCCTGGGGCAAAGGTAGCACTCATACCTATAATCCCATCATTGGATCAGGAATCAATCACAAACTCTACAAGCCACCCCACTGACTACGTGAGGCTTTGGGGGACACCTACATATAGACCACAACACTCAATATAGAGTGAATGCTACTTTTTTGAGTCCTTCCTGAAGTTATTAAAAGGAAGCTCTGATATATAAGCGTTTAACACTTACTCAAGGAGCTACTCCATAGGTCCCCATAGGATGTGTTCAATTTTGCTATAGTAAAAAACAATGTCAATTTTTTTCAAATGCGAATTCATTATTTCTCTGTAGTAGGATGCATTAATAAGACAAGGGGAGAGAGAGAGAGAGAAAGAGAGAGAGAGAGAGATAGAGAGAGAGAGAGAGAGAGAGAGCCAGAGAGAGACAGACAGAGACAGAGACAGAGAGACAGAAACAGAGACAGAAAGAGAGAGACAGAGACAGGAAGAGAGACAGAGACAGCTACCTGAACAAATTATCAAAGATAATTCAAAAAACAATAGGAAAATTAATGTTGTAAAAAAATCTTTATTTTTATTGTACATTTCATATTATATAATGATAGCGCTTACTAGTTAAAGGTTGTCTAACACAAATTAACTATTTAATCCATCAGTTTCTTTGCACTCTTTTCTCTGTCAGTAAAAACTTTTGTTGCATCTTATCAGCAGCTGTAAGAACCAGGTATGGTCTCAATAGTTGCATGTGAAACTTAATGCCATATGTCAAATTTTGCTTTCCCACATGATGCACACAAATACATGATCTGCTTTGGTGAGGAGACAGCATTTCTTAGATATGTACCTAACTTTACATCTCATATAAAATTAAAGTAGATTCATTATAACAATATTGACCTGTAAAAAATTGTGTGCTCCTTCTTGTGGTTATTTGTGCCAGAGCACAGGAAAGAGCATGACGGCTTGCTGACATTTCATTCACTCTGAGTGAATCAGTTAATAAGCAAGCTCTTCGCATATAGCTACATCAGTTTATCTAAAACATAAGACAGGCAGGTACTAATGTGAAATTGTGGTTTAGACAGAAAAAACTTTTGCTTCTGTTTTCATTTTGGCTTTTAATAACTTCGACAATTCTTGGCACAGCATTTTCTTGCATCACATTTTCGTGCTGTGAAACATAGAGAGCTGATCTGCCTGATGAGGAAAGTCTGAAGATGATTAATGCTGAGGAAAGGTTGGGAGGAAAAGCACCGCTCAAGTTCACCGCTTTATTATTTTACTAAATCACATTTTTCTTGGTGTGCATATCAGCTGCTTACTCTTTATTCAGCCATAACTGATTCAGATTTTATTTTATAAAAAGAAAAGAAAGAGCGAGAAGTAAAAGGAATTTGCAACACAACAAAGAGAAATTACTGCAATATGAACCTCAATGGTAAAATTCTTTCATGGTCTAATACTTTTTAATCTTGAGTTAGATGGGAAAATAATAGGGAAAAATTAAAGCACAACTCTTGTACTCTTTGCGAGGCAAGGGATATTGCCGGGTTGATTGCACTGAATTCCTGAAGACAGAGTGCCTAGACTTCCACAGACACCAGTACTAGGGCTCAGTCTAGAACCTCAGCAGCCTCAGTGAGTGCCAATTTTTGTTCTCCAATTTTAATTTCAGTCTTGACCTTCAAATAATCTAGACACAGTATTTCATTTGCTAGTTAAGAATTCAGATAAGTTATGTCCTGATAGGATAAAAACTTAACTCAGGGTTTCCCAAATTTTCTGTTCAAGGAGATTATGGGACTACAGAAGAAAGGGACTGAAGGTACACACTGTGCCTAAGGAGAGTCACCTAGAGAGAAAACATTCTCTCAGTCATTCACAAAGAGCAAATTGGTCAAGAAATGGCCATGACTTATCCAGGTGGCTGACACTGACAGCAGTTCTACAAAGCACTGTACGTGGTTCTAAAGTAAACCATAAAGGAATTTGACTGACCTTGGCAGACACAAAAGTTACATCTTTTATTATACAGATCTTGCTGTAACTTGCCCTTAACCACCCAGCAGAAAAGTTTAAACAAGACGCATAAAACATAAAAGTAGTGTAGTATGCTGAGCTGTAAAAGGCTCAAATCAACAGCTTCCAACATTGCCGGTTTCGCCAGTAACCCACTGCAATTATGGAACTTTTGACTATGTCTGCAACTACTTTCTCTTAGATCAAAGAGAAGAAATCTATTATCCCAATCACCATTAGAAAATTTATTATGTCTACACCCTGTGCTCTGTATAACTACAATGAGGACAACAATATGCATTGTATCAATTATTGGGAATATAGTACTAACGTGTTTTGAAACTGTCATATTTTAATTTCTTATTAAAAGTAATAAAAATAAATAAACAAGTAAGAATATAAGAAAAATGTCACACTGCACTAGCTATTGTTTTTCTTCTGGGCTTATATAATACAATCTAATTTTTGATGCTTTGCTATAATTTCCTTAATGTCTGTGTTGTTTCAATGGCTTTGCATATAAACAGCTGAAAAATAAAATTATCATTTGTGATATTGATTTTTATAATTTCTTTCAAATAGAATTAATAATTTTGTAAGTATATGTTAATATACTAATTACTTTGCTGATATGTGAACTTTCTAAAAAAATAATTCAGGAATGAAAATTTTGAGATGGTACTGTTTTAGCAATAAAGAAAAGCATTTCAAAAACAGCTGTGTAATCAAAGATTTTAGACTAATAAAAATTGTAGGATTTAATCAAGCACTTTTTGTAAAACATCATATATCCATTCAAAACGGACTCAACAAATATCCAAGTACATTTAAATTTTCATAATGTGAAATTATTTTTTACAAAGCAAGCAAAATAGTGTGCTCTAGATGCAATATGATTTTAACTATAAATAGATTGGAATAGTCACAGCCAGATAAATAATAAACTAGTCAGCATATTAAAAATTCAATGTGAAAAAGAGAAAAATGGGCAAAGATGGAAGGAAATAGGAAATAAAGCAGGGAAGGAATAAACACAGAAAAAGGGAAGTAGGAAGGAAGGATTTAAGGTAGAAAGAGGGTTCCAAGGGCTAGCCAAACAGCTCAGTGAATTAAAGCACATACAAGCAAGTGCAAGGGTTTGGGGTTCAACTTCGAGGCCTGCCCTGTAGAACCTATATCCCCCAGGCATGCTGAGACTGCAATCGAGACCAAGTGTGGTGGCACACGCCTGTAGTCCTCGCTCTTGGGAGGCTCTGAACAGGCAGAGCAGGCTTTAAAAAGACTCTTAGATCGGCTCTAAGAGTCCGATCTAGTAGTGAGACCCTGAACATTCTGTAGACCTTTCACCTCCCCCCCCCCAAAAAAAAGAGGGTTTCAGAGGAGGGAAAGAAAAAGTAAGCTACCTGCAAATAATTTCAAATATTTCGAATTTTTGAGTGGTCTAATTAGAAATGGTGTTAGAGATCTAAATATTTTTGTGATATATATTTTATACAACCTGAAATTTGAAATATTCAAAGCCCAACATTTTATTTTCCTGCCTACTAAATGCAGGCTTCAATTTTACAGTTAGTGGTTCATATTATTATGAAGCACCAAAGCTTGGAAATCAATGAATATTGTACCATAGTGTTGAGGCTACCACCAGCAACTGAAACCCAACACTACTCACTGCACTGGACGCTCCACTGATGGTTATCTCAGTGTGAACAGACGATGACGATAAATAACAAAGACCACCATGAAATCAACACCTAGGTTTCAAAAATCTTTAGCTGCTCACTTCAATACTCTTTGGATGCATTTTCCCTTTTCTGCCTATTAAGCCTTCCCTTAGTGGCTACACAGGCCTGAGAACACATTTGGAACCTATGCTTGCAAGATTTGAGATGTGTGAGTGGTGGAAAAAGCACAAAACAAGAACAGAAAAATTCACTTAAACTTACTTATATGACTTTAATTCTTGAGGTAAAATGTCTACAAAAGATAATTCTCATAATTTTATTTTAATATTTTATGTTTCTAATAATATGGGTTGACTTCCAAATTTCTGTGTAAAGCTGTGTAATTGTTGTTTCACATTCTATAAGGATTTAAATTTTATTTATTTATTTATTTATTTATTCATTTATTTATTTATTTATTTATTTCAGAACCAGCAATTGAACTCTGGCCCTTGCCCTCTCCAGGCATGTGCTTATTCTACTAAGCTATCTCCCCAGGCTCAAGGATTTAAATTTTAGACTATCCGTGGTTGTTGAAAAACAGCAGTTTCATGTTATGTCCAAGGCATTTGATATTCAGGCAGATAGTGACGTTAAGCTCACCTGCCTCAGTTACAGGGTAATAACATTATTAAGCTTCTCTTCTGGATGTTTAATAATTAAAGTTTGCAGACTAAAATTTAAAGAAATAGAAGGGCCACAAGAATAGCCAATATTTTAGCCCTAGCACTTTAAGGTCAGTAAGGACTCAAGGCAGGAGAAACTATGCTGTGACATCCTGTAACTAAGTGGTGTCCCAAATTTTCTGATCAGAGAGATTATGGGACCACAGAGGTAAGGTATCAGTGATGTATAGTGCGCCTAAGGAGAGTCACTTAGAGAGAAAACGTTCTCTCAGGTTTTCACAGAGAGCAAATTGGTCAAGCAATAGTCATAACTCATCCAGACAGCTGACACTGATAAAATATTTACAAAGTGCTGTACATGGTTTGAGGGTAAATCCTGAGGGGATCTCACTGACATTGTCAGATACAAAAGTTACATTTTTAGTTGTATAGATCTTGCCTTATCTTGATCTTAACCATCCAGCAGAAAAGTTTAATCACAAGGCATAAAAAAGTAATGTCATATTAATATGTTAAGCTGTAAGAAGCTCAAGTCAACAACTTCTGACAATTGCCAGTTCTTCTGATAACTCACTACTATTGTGGACTATTGAACTATATTGGGTTATTTTGCTGAATTCAAGTATGTACAATCTTTAGACTAGTTTCAAGTATGAAAATGTCCTTTAAAGATTTCACCAAATACAGTTTTTCTAACTGCACTGGAACAACCATCTGGGACAAAACAAAACATAAAGAGGGGGGCATGTTGGGAGACATGAAGCTAAGTAATTGTTAATATATACATTGGTGGGACTTTGGCCCAATGAATAAAGCAAACTACCTCATTCCTGAGATGAACATCCTGTCTGGTTAAGGTTAGCTATCAGTTGCTAGGCAACCAAGAGTCATGAATTATTAACTTCACAAAAGTGTAAATAATGGACCATTTTCTTGTTAAAAAAAAGAGGAAAAATTTGTATATATATATCCACAAGAGGTTTAGGATATATATAGCCTACTTTCTCTTAGTTCATTGAGAATAAAAGTTTATACTATTATTGTTCAGACAAGATACCATGTCCGCATCTTTTCCTCTGAATAACGACTACAAAGACAGCAATACAAAATGTGTTAATTATTGTAAGTGTCCAAGTAATCTGTTTTGAAACTTTCATTGCTATTTTATCTTTTTTTTTCATTGAAGTGAATAATAAAAGAAATTGAAAAAACAATTTAGGATGATAGTGTACATTACCAATATTGTTTTTCAATTTCAAAAGAAAAATATTGGCATCAGTATTCTGCCATCATCTTGTCATGACTAATACTTTGAACTTGATGTAACTTTCATTTTCTTATGTCAGAGAAACAGTCATTTCTCTGGCTTTATTATTTGGCTATTAGTGGATTTGATTTGATCAACTATATCTTTAGCAAATTTTAATATAATTTTGCAGTTTGTGATTGTGCTAATTTTATCACGTTTGAATTTCTGGGATAAACACTACACAGTTGATGTTGGTATATTTAATTTATCATATGAACCCTAATGTAATATATATATATGATAAAAAGTTGAATATATGTTTTAAAACCTGTTTTCTTCTGTAATTTTATAAGAAATTTTATAAGAAATATGTTGAGATAAAAATGTAATGAGAAAGATGTTTTGTGTTTTGAGGTAATTTTAATAATATAAGCTTAACTCATTGCCTAAAAGTATTATGGCAATCTCATAAAACAATTTGGTCTCAGTGTCATTATGAGCATATTGAAAGATCATCTGCCATGGAATTGGTTGTTACTATCACTTATAAATGATAAATTTAAATTTTATTTCTCTAATTGATTCAGTGTGGCTACATGTTGAAAGATGTCATATAATTTAATTCAAGACAAGTTTATTTGCATCCTTTTAAGCATAATCATCTTGTGATTTTGGAATATATTTGATTTATACAGCTATATCACATTTCTTATGCATAACCTCCATATCCTTGCAAATTTTTTTCATATCCATCTTTGAATTTCTTTTAAAGAAATATGTCAGTTGGGGAGACAGTTAAGGAGTCTAAGCACCTGCCTGGCAAGCGCAATATCCCAAGTTTGATTCCTGGCACTGCATGCCATGTTGTCCACCAAAACCTGGCATGATGGCACATGCATGTAATCCCAGCAACAAGGAGGCTGAGACATGAGGATCATTATGAGTCTCAGCTTCATAGAGAAACCCTCTACCAGATAATTAAATAAAAATAAAAATAAATAGTGGTTAGTGAGATAGAACAGTGGCCAAAAGCACCTACTTAGGCAAGCTTAGACAACCTCAGGGACTGTAGTTTGATCCCTAGCACCAAATGCTGTGCCAGTCCCACCCCCAGGGCAGGCTGAACCAGCCATAACATAAATAAATAAATAAATAAATAAATAAATAAATAAATAAATAAATAAATAGGCAGACATCGTTGAAAAAAAGAAAAAAGAAAAAATTAAGAAACACGTCCAATATTTGTAATTGTTGAAAGACCTATTTTCTGCATTTGTAATTTGTGCTATTTTCCTCAACTACTTCACATCTTTTATGACTAAATTTTTCAGAATTTTGTTCTTTTTATTTATTCTCTTAGTTTTCTAGCTGAATGCTACATAAGAAGGTTTTTTTTGTTGTTGTTGTTGTTTTGTTTTGTTTTTGAGACTGAGTATCACACTGCAGTGTAGGTTGGCCGTGAACTCAGTATGTTGCCCACATTGGCATCTAATTCATGGCAATCCTCCTGACTCAGCTTCCTAAGTGTTAGCATTACTGTCACGTACCTGCAATACACCACACCAAGCAGAGTTTATAATATATATATAAATACCTGTTTTATTAAAATCTTGTTAAACATTATATATAAATTAATTCATAACAGCTATTTTAATGTACTTTTCTCATAAAATGAAATAAAGAAATACAAATACATACTGGTATAAAAAGTTACAAATATTTATCAATGTCTAGAGTGCAAAATTCAATGAAAAAGATAAAGTTGCTCCTTTCATAATCTTCAAGTGGGTAATATAATTAACAGAATGATGATTAGATAATATCAGAAAGTAATAGGTACCTAGATCAATAGTAAGTTTGTCCCACCCTTCATTTATTCACCATATCATAATTTACCTCTAAATTATGACCTGACCTAAAACAACCATTTATTACTTCTTGCATATCTATATTTAAGCCTGTGAATCCCAGCAGGCCTGTTGTTGTGCCTGTGGAACTGTTAATACATATGGCTGATCCATGAGGTCACGTTTGTATGCTTGTCACCTGGTTGTGCCTTATGTGACAGTTGATAGACTAGGACATGAGTCTGTGCATCACACTGGAGGCTAACTTGGATTTGTCCACTTGAAACCTTTGTGGCGCTCCAAAAGCAATATTTCGTGAGCTGAAAGCTGGTACCCATTTACATCTCCCGCATTCTGTGGGGCGAAGCAAGGGTATGTCTGATCCACAAGGGGGGACATATTGAAGCTCTCGATCAAAGATTGAAAGTGGAATTACAAAGTGCTATATGTGAGTATAAAGGCGACTTCTCGGAACTGTGCTTAAAATCTGAGTTCCTTAATGTAATTAGCTTGAGATTAATGCCCTAAAGTATATTTTGTGCTGCTTAATATGTGCTCATGTCAACTTCTTCAGGGAGAGTGTACCCAGAACCTATATTTTCATGTTTTTTCCACAATAAAGGAGATATGTCAATATATGAACACTAATTTGTATATTAATACATAGCAACAATTGATGAATATGATAGATGAAGTCATTGCGATAAAATATTGAAAATAACATTTATTTCAGAAATGTAGTAAGTTTAAATAATACATCAATATAATGAGCTATATCATCAAAAATGAAAAGATTTTTTGATATATATGATACAAATCAACTGATAAAATCTACCCTTCTTAAATAGGTGAATGCTACACATTAGTATAAGTAGATCAAATTTTATATCATAAGTCCATAACATTTTTTTCCGTAACATTTTCTACTCCCCTAATGCAATAAGTAATCTAAAACTAAAAATATGAATTTGGATAAATATATAATAAAATGCAGCTCACAAAAGATATATCAAAGGGAAAAAATTGAAAGGTGCTATATTTTACTGCAGGAACAAGAGAAGACATTTCTAATCAGTACTATACTTTAACACTACAGTGCATCCTAGTTTTTAACAAAATTTGGTGAGAAATGCAACAATTAACATATGTATTACTTTTTTATGCATTTGGTATAGGGTCTACAGTGACTACAATGTCTCACTACATAGATCAGACTCACAGTGATTGTCCTATTTTCAGCCTCCCATGCACTGGGATTACAGGCTCACACCACCGTGTCCAGTCTCAACTGCTGGCTCAGGGCATCCTTGGTGTGGGGCTGGCATGGCAAACCAGGGATTGAACTCCAGCCACTGCATTACCTAAGCAGGTACTTTAGTCCACTGAGGTATTTGGCTGGCCCTTTAGCAACTGTATTCTAAAAAGTAGTTATTATCCAAATATTATTTGGAGATTCTATCATTATAAATGCAATATTACATTATTAATTAGTTAATTAGGTTAAGTAGATAAGCAAATATCTTTTCTCTAAAATAACTTTCATGAACTTGAAATGAAAACAGGAATAACATCCCATTCACAGTACTATCAAAAAAATCACAAAATATTTAGAAGTCATGCCTGTAGTTAAGATTAAATTGTCTCTCCAAAGTGTGTGCGCTAAAAGTTTAGACCATGTAGTAGCAATACTAAAAGTTGGTAGGACATTTAAAAGTTGAGGATTATTGGGGGTGGTTGATGATGTGTCACAGGTATATGGAAGTGATTAATGCTCCTTACAAAATACCAGTTGGTCTTCAGGAGCTGAAGCCTAGATTATTTATATAGACATGAGCTGTAACAATGCATGCTCACATCTCATGTTTGATTTCTTTTGCACATACACAGTAACCACTCTTGCTTGGGCTTCCACTCTGTGATTCAGTCACCATGCTGTAAAGCTGACAGAAATCCTCACCAGATGCTACAAGTGTGCTACTGGGACTTGCCAGCCACTACAACTCCAACCCAAAAAACACTTCTCTTTATAAAATATTCAGTTTCTGTTTTATAATTACAGCAAGGTAAAATAATGTAGGAAAGAAATATAATATATTTGGATAAAAATGAACACAGCACATGAAATAGGTTTCAAAAACTGAAATAGGTAAGGTATTGTTTTAATAGATTTCTTTAATAAGTGTTGACATATTTATGATATTATTAAGCTCTTGAATCATTTACTTCTATATCATTCAGCGAGTTGTTTTTGATGTGGAAAAAGAATATGGCAAATGTTGGGCCAGTGAGATGGCTCAGTGGTCTAAAGCGTCTGCTTAGGAAAGTTTAGGCAACTACAAAGACCGCAGTTTGGTCCCTGGCACCACAGACTGTGCCAGCTCCACCCACAGGGCAGGCTGAGCCAGCCATAATAATAATAAAAAAAGATGTGGGAAATGTGGTATTTTCCCTGTTAAAACGACAATGTAAGATGTTATTAACGAAAGCATTTTTAAAAAATAATTTACTTGAGAGAGAGTAAATACTCATTTACTCGAGAGAGACTATAGCAATAATTAATATGACATTAGAAGCAGCATACCTCTACAAGACCAGAATCACAGGCATTCCAAGAATGGTTTTAGTATTACACATTGCTATCTTCAGTGTCAAATACCTGTTGGAAATACATGGGACCATTGTCTAATTCATCCTGTGTATATGTAACACACTGTTTTGCCTCTGCCATGTTTCCTTAACTTTCTTGTATACGGATAGATTTGTAAATTTCTACTAAAAAGTGCGTAACATATTTGTCACATTCAATAGAGATTTATTAGAATATCAACCATTGATGGAAAATACTGGTTCCATGGTCAGTCTAAGGTGTTTGATATTCACAAAGACAGTGCTGTAAGCTCAACTACCTATGTTAGAGAGTAATAGTATCACAAAGCTTCTCTTCTGGAGGGTTAAGAACTTAAGTTTGCAGATGAAAAATTATATATATATATATATATATATATATATATATATATTTGATATTTTTATTGTGGAGCTCAGAAACTGGTTCTAGCCTCCTTTTTATAGTCTTGAAGGTCTTTTGTCATGACTCACTCCAAATAATATAGACATGTAAAGTCTGAAATATATTAACAGAAAGATAGTTGATACCTGGAACTTATTAATGTTTAGCAACAACAGTGTTTATAATGACATTTTAATCTCACAGGTACACCTACACAGGTTTCCAAACTGTTGCCTCAAGAGTACTTAGAGTACTTTAAAAAAGTATAATGTCAATACATAAGAGAGGCTGAAGGTCATATTTTTGAAGAGTTAGTGGGACTGGGAATCGTGAGTTATCTTTTTATTAGACACGCATATTTCTGAATCTTATATTACTTGCTATTGTCTGATTTCCTCCTTTAAGAAGAAATCATTTAAAATAATTTAAAATTTCTCTCAGTTGGGCAAAGTTGGACTTCTATAGACTTGTTCTGCTCCAAATGCACAAAAACAATCACCCCAATTGCTTCTACTACAACTATTCTTATTACAGTTTGACATCTCATGATTTTATAAAATATCAAGAAGAGCTATCATTATTACTTTTATCTTTTGAGAGCAGAATGCATAAAATATGTTGTGACTATAAGTTCCCTTTTATAGAGCAATTTGGGATTGAAATGGAAAGCCAGTATTTTGCAACCTATTTTGATCCTATGAAGAAGTGATATTTTACTGTTTCCTGTCTTCTGGAGTTATATTTCCTCAATAGGAAAAGAGGTTTTAAATTTTGAAAATTGCATCCTGCATCTATCTACACTACTAGCCATTATGAATTCTCTTTTTCTTTATACTTAACATATCATATTTTATTTTTAAGTAGCTCTACTTTTAGATTTTTCTAATTTCCTCTATTAATTGATTCCCCTAGACTAATTAACAAAGTCATATTTTGCAAATATTTGTGGCTGTTCTGAGTAATGGCTTTCTGATCTGCAGACTGATATTTTCCCCCCGTGTAGAAGAGCTTAATTTAAAGAATTGCATATATTAATTTTTACTTTTGAATCTTGTACTTTTAGCACCTCTAAAAAAAGCTTTTCATTTAATGGCTCAGATCTTTTTTTTTTTTTTTTTTTTTTTGAGACAGGGTCTCACTATGCAGTTAAGACTGGCCTTGCACTCACTTTTGTAGCCCAGGCTGGTCTCGAACTCACACCGATCCTCCTGCCTCAGCCTCCTGAGCACTGGGATTACAGACGTGTGCCACCACGCCCGGCTGGTTCAGATCTTTTATCTGTTTTGTTAATGTATATTTTTATTTATGGTGATACCAGTGCAGTTCGTGCATTTCAGAGGTTAGATTTGTACAATCGTTTCTCTGTTATCTCTCTTAAAGATGGCTTTCACTGTGAGGGTCTGTATAGGTATTTGTGTGTGTTCCCTTTAAATTTTATGAATTTTATATAAATCTGCTAAGGATAGTATTGATATCTTGTTAAGGATTGTTATTAATCTGTGATAGTTTTCTATATTATGGATTTTTAATAATTTTGATTCCTCCAAGCAATAAAAGTGATACATTTTTGTACATTTTTGGTTCATCTTCCATTTCTTTTAACCATGTTCTATGATTTATATTCATAGACATTCCACATCTTCGACTTTATTTCTAGATATTTCATTTATGATTTTATATAATTTTTATCTAGTTTACTTATTTTTCCATCTTTGGAAATAAAATTGATGTGGCATACATAATCATTTATCTAATTTATGTATTTTCTCTATACTTATGTATTTAATGCAAACTTAATATAGTATTTCAGTAAACTTTTTTTTTCGGTTGGCTCAGCCTGCCCTGGGCATGGGGTTGGTGCAGCTTGTGGTGCCAGGGGTCAAATCGCAGTACCTGCTGTTGCCTTTGCTTGTCTAAGTAGGCACTTTAGACTAATGAGACATCTCACCAGACCCTTGATAAACATTTAAAATGTTCATTAAAATCAAGCTAATTGATGTATTCAACACTTTACATGATTGCCTGTACTAAGTTTTGTGTTATTAACTCTTCAGAATCATCTCTTTGTAAATTTCTAGTGTACAAAAAAATATTGTTATAGTTACCACTATAGGTTGAGTCTTCTATGGAAGAATTATAGCACCACCTCAATCACCTTATTTCTTCATGATTAAATCTGAGAAGGTTATATGTTTCCACAATTACTTTTAAGTTATTTTTATTAAATTATATAACTTTGAGGCTATAACTGTTTAAATTTTGTATTTATGATTTTATTTTGCTGCCATTCTGTTTTAATGTCTCCTCTAAATTACTAATGTCATTTATTTTGTTCTTTTAATTAAAAAAAATCTCTAACTGGAGATTTTTATATTTTGTTTATCTCTGCAAAAGCTAACTGGTATCTTCATTAATACTTCTTGTTAATATTTTCTAGTTTTTGGTCAATGTATTTTTGATCTGATCTTACTACTTTTTTTCGTTTTCAGGCTTATTTTGTTCTTTTCATAGTTCCTCCTGGTATAATTTAGTTTGCTTGAGGTTTTTCTAAGCCTATGTTCCCTATTTTTAAAATTTTTATTCAACTCAGTCTACATGTAATTATTTAATCATTATATTTTCTCTATATTTCTGTTCCTATTATACTAGTTTTTAATATAACTGTGAGGCAAATTTTCATTTACTGTACCATCCTTTATGAAATAACTTTTGAATCCATAACTAGTCAAACATTATGTTTAGGACCACTTTGTTAATCTTTTTTTTTTTTTTTCAGCAAGGGTCTCACTATGCAATTCAGGCAGGCATTAACCTTTCAAGGATTCTCCTGCCTCAGTGTCCTGAGTGCTGAAATTACAAGTGTGTACCCCCATGCCAAGCTCTTTATAAGACTCTTAATACTTTGGTAACTAACCAATTTTACATCTTAGATTGGTAAAAAAATTAATTAATTGTCTAAATTCAAATCTATGATAGATGAGGCCAATTTAGTCCTAGTTAAAATGTTAAGCCATTCCTTGTTAAAAAATTATGCTTCCCTACTCAAATCCTGTTGAAAGTGGTCTTTAGATTTGCTTTGCCTCGTGAGATACTAGTTGAAGTAACTTGTTTTATTTCCTGAACAAATGTTTATGGGTTGGATTTTCTTTCTGTGTGCATTACCAAGATATGCCAGTAAGAGTTCTATCTTCATCTGGAGGATTAGTCACAGACATTCAATAGAACTGCTTGTGGTCTATAACTGATATACAACATGAGGAAGAAATGTAATACTATGTATTGTGAAACTCTGAGACTTTCAGGCTTGTGATTACTACATGTCAAAACTTAACTGCAGCCTTGCAAAACGATTTGTCCTATGAATTCGTCTGCTGCTGTTATTTGTTACATGCAGAGAGGGAAAGTACATTTGTGTGTGCTAAAATTATATTAATTACATCCAGCCAAATCTTTTAGTTCAAGCTATCTTTTTATGCAATTAGAAGTAAAAGTGATCACTTTGCCTGTAAACTAGTGTTTTGAATGCTACTGACCACTTCAAATTCATTACTTAGTTTTATTTTCAAAGTTCACTTAAGTTATCTGTTCTTTTGTTTTTGGATTTTGCTACTACCTCACAGTTTCAAACAGTCCATTCTCCAATGTGTCATGCGGACACTGGAGCTCTGCAAACTCCATCTCCATATTCTTTTGCCTGCAGGGTAAAATGGATCAAAATAATGTTAGTAACCTATTCTCTTACTCTTCTTATTTGTGTTGCCTTACTGCTGGCGTTAAATTCAACTTCCATTCAGTTATGGAACAGTCACATTGCAACCAGTAAGACACTTCCTCTCCTTCAAGGTTGTGGACCCTACTGAGAAGTCTGAGTGACTGCCCAGCTGTGTAGGCAGCTCCTGGGATCTCACAGTCCCAGCCTTTCTACTTTCTTTTCTCTCTATCCTTCTGTCTCTCTGTCTCTCTGTCTCTGTCTCTATCTGTCAGTCTGTCTGTCTGTCTGTCTGTCTGTCTCTCTCTCTCTCTCTCTCTCTCTCTCTCTCTCTCTCTCTCTCTTTCATACTGAGAAGTGACCTTAGGGCCTTCTGCTTGCCATGAAGAGTTATATCTATCTTTTTCTAAGTTTTATTAAAGTCTGACGCATAGACATGTGACATAGAATACAAGGTAAATTGGAAATCAGTGAATTTTAAAGGGGCGAATAGCTATAAAAATAGTGCTGCTGTACATTTCTCTACAAGGAGACACTACTGTTAACAGTATACATTATTTTTGGATATTATAGTTTATGTGAATTAGTGACTATTTACTGGAATGCATTTTTGTGGCTCAATTTGAGAAAAACAAATCAAAAACAGATTTATTGTGAAGAATTGACAAGCATGGCCACAATGGTTGGAGAAGCACACTCAGAGTGCTTAGATGAAATATCAGGAGGGCAAGGAGATGCTTTTTTGAAAAAGAGTGGGGGATCAAGAGATTGAATGCAGGGAAGGAATAAAGAGGATGAAAGGGTTGAGAGGTGTCATTTACTATATGTAACATCAGCCAATGAGAAACTCAGTCATGTACTGAAGATCGGAGTAATGAATGGTGAAAGGAAAAAACAGTGGAAGGTCAACAGGGGCATAAGATTTAGTCTGGTGTATAATTTTTTTTTTCCTAAGGAAGACTCAGCAATAACTTCAGCACTTCGCTCATATGGACTGAGCTTCATCCAGATCATCGAGGGCTTTTGCCATATCGACAGAATAGATTCAGGGCGGCGCCTGCTCCGTCATCCAGCTTTCCAGTTGTCAGGAAAGCTGACATACCAAATTTAAAGAAGCAGACAATTAAGCGGGCTCATTGTCCCAGAGGTTCCTGCTGGTTTTGAGGGAGGGCCATGAGAGCAGAGGAGTCTGGCACAGCCTCTTCACTATCCGAGGGCAGGGGAGTAGAGCAAAGCACTGCCACTTTTTAACCCATGACTTTCCTGGTCCCAGCACACACTCCTTCTGAACCTGGCTGCACTGCACTGCGTGCTGGTAGTTCTCTCTAACGCACTCAGGGCTCCTGGCGCCTCTGATTCCCCAGGCCCTCACCACACCAGTTCTTCTCTCCCACAGCTCCGAGCACCCATTTAGCTGTTTCTTCAGGTCCCATTAGCTAACTTCCTCGGCTGGTGATAGTAAACCTATGAAGTTTGTGTTATTGTGTTTTTAAGATAAAAGATGCTCATGTTTGATTTTTTTTTTTTTTTTTTTTTTTTTTTTTTTTTCCTGAAACCAAACCTTAGCATCTGGTTTTAGTTGCAGTGTTAAGACTTTGTGACAAATGAGGGCCTTGGGGTTCTGGTGTGCCCCTTGATCTCTGAAACGTTTGCCATCCCTGTTGAGGCTTTCCTATGAAGTCGTGCAGAGGTGCTCTTACTGTGTGATTCTTTTATACTAGTCTGTTTAACTAACAAGCCCTTCCTGGACGTTTCCAGCATCTGTCACCAGATGGAGCACTTGCTAGGGCCCTCGTGGTGATGGCTACTGTAGTTTCTTAGTGCCTGAGTGAATGGGCAAGGGAAATAAATCCTGGTGAAATAGTTTTCCGCATAGCCCTTCAGGAGTGAGCGCAACAGTTCCACACTTTGGACTCCCACCTGTCTTACATAAGATCTTGCCAATTCCCAGCTGCCCATAAGAAATCTTTTTTGGCTTGTTCCCATTTAAAATTCTTGATTCATGTTTAAAGGCACTACTTTTTTCAGAAACTACATCTTCCTTAGACTCAACCCTGTACTGCACTTCTTGGTGCAAAGTGTTAATTTTTCAAAATTTTCTAATTTACTTGTTCCCTTAGTTCTCATGACAAACTGAGGTAAAACAGAAAACAACAGCAGAACCCATGCTACACCTTGAAAATGTTACTGCTTTGAAATTTTCTTTGTCATGTCAATGTAATTTCTGTTCTCAAGTACAACCGTCCACCTGGACTCAGGCTATGTGCAAAGCAAGAACATGTTATTGGCCAGACGATGATACACAGTTCTCTCCTCCAGATCCCACAGACTCTACCTAGAACCTCATTACTACCCACTTTCCTGCACTGAGTTCTTCTAAACCCTGGACAGAACTGTTTGAAAGGCTCTGTTCATAGTATTGTGGGATTTCTCTAACCTGACTCTCCAAATACTTTCAGAACTTTTTCTTTAAAAAGGACTTTTTGTTTGTTTTTATTTTTGTAGACGCCTTTTATTTAAACCATTCATAACAGGTATTTTTCTCCAGAGGCCTCTGAACATGATCAGCACAGCGACTCTATTTCCCTGGTGCCAATTTTGTTCATCAATCAACTTCTTTTTTTTGGCTAGAGAAAAATATCTGTTATGAATGGTTAAAAGAAAAGGCTCACATGTTTAGAATGTCAATTCAGCCAGGTGGCTACAAACCAAAATTATTGTGGCAGAAGGTCTTATAAGATGAAAGCTACTACTTCATAATGGCTGGGAAAAAGAGCTCAGTGGGAGATCTCCAGAGAGGAAAGTGACAAGGATAAGCAATGTATCTGTAAGTGATGTCTTCCTAGTACACCTTGATATACATAATCAACTTGACCATTAATAGTAAGCATCCTACCTATACTACTGCTCAGTGAAACATTTGAGACTATTGACTAGCTATACTGACATTTAAAATCACCATGAAACTCATCTTTATGGTGACTCTTCCTCAACAAAGTGTCTATAAAATTTATTTCTTGTGTCGTGTTTTGTCTATTTCATTAACTCTCATGACTATAAATGTTTTTTTGTGTGGCTATAGCTCACTTTATTTATTTGGTATATTACCAATATCCAATAGCATGGTTGTGTTTATCAATATAATTCTGTTGCAAGGAACAAATTTTTTCATGTCTTTTGGAAGCAAATGAATGTTTTTTTTTTTTTTTTTTTTAAATGCTCATAGGAATGTAGTTATGGAGCACAGGTTCTATATCTGCTCATTTCCCACAAATTACTTGCAGCAGTCTATATTCCCCTAAACAATGAATGTGTTGTACATTCTTGAGATCATTTAATTCCTAGAGACTCCACAGCTCCTTTGGCTTCATTCTCACATCTTTGAATATCACCTTCTCAAGAGCTCATGGTCTGACTGCCCAGCCCTAACTCTGACATCTGCATGAAAAGTTCATGAGTATAAATTATGAATTTTCCATGCCTGCAAAGAAGTTCCATGTGGGTGATGCCAAGGTCACCTTCCAGCTAGACCAGTAACCTAGTCCTCTTCATCTATGATTTTGCAACTCTGAGTGCCTGGGTAGACAGATGGGGGAAATTCTTCCCTAGGCCTGTGTGGAACAGAGAGTGCCCTCAGGAGGTCATCTCAAAGGCAAGCTCATGTAAACAAACTTAGCTTTCTCTATCATCGAGTGATGGAAAGAGTCTTGAGGATTTCTGAGATTTATTCAAGCCATCATTCTTGTTGTCCTTTTGCAAAGTGATTTACTCCTGCTTAATGCAAATCTTTCCAATAATCACTTTCTCCTTTGTATGAACTTTATAGGCCATTATTCGATGGCCAAGATTCACAGTATTTAGCTCTGGTTTTGCTTCTGTTTCTCACTACAAATCTGGCTGAAAGTCAGTGGTATGTCTGTCAGAAATTCACAGCTGGATCAGCATGAAATTTTCTCAACCAGTTTAATTTGCCTGCCATATTTCACTTCAGCTTGGCACAAAGTCTTAGGGCATAAGCAAAACAAAGGCATGTTTTCTGCAACAGAGTAACACACATGGCCTCTAATCCAATTGCCAGTGGATTCATTGTTCCCACATGAACCCTTATAGCAAAGTTATTAGGGGTTTCTCTTTGTGTATTCGTGACTGTAGGTTATTAGAATTACGTTAAATTCCTCAGATAAAGTCTATCAGAGTTTAATAGTTCTTCTGGTCTTTTTGGCAAGTTCCTTATTTTAAAAGATTTGCATGTTTAATAAAATACGTGTTTTCAAATTTCTTTTTCCATAATTTATTATTACAGTTGTTTTTTCTATTTCAAATCAATTGAGTTTTGAAAAATTCACTTACATCTCATTTGCTAAATTTCATTTAACTATTATTTTCTAGTTTTATGAATTAAAGGTATGTTAGTTGCTTCAAAATTTCATTCTTTACTAACATATCAATAACTCCAAACAATTTTATTATATCCCACAGTCTTTTTTATGTTATGCTTCATTGACATTTATGTTACATATTCAAATTTTAATTTTTTATTTCCTGCTGGAAATGAGTTCAAGTACAATGCTTAATTTCCAAGGGTTTTGTGTGTATTTTTTTAAATACTATATTTTGTTTTATCAGCATACTGTGTTGTTAGGAAACAGAAAATGTGTAACATCTTATGACATCTACTTAGGCTGCCTTTTAATTGTAATCTTTTTGTATCTCCCAGTCTGTGTGCATGGTAGTTTCCTTATTTACTTTTAATCTTATTTCATTTATGCATATATTTGGTACAGGGTCTCATTATGCAGCTCAGACTCGTGGTGATCTCCTTTCTCAGCTTCCCAGTGTTGGGATTGTTTTGAGCAGGTGTATGGTAAGAAACAAGAGCAAAAGTCTCCTTTTAAGTGACTTCAGGAGTCAGCAGTGTAAAGGGTCTTCTTAGGAAAGCTTAGGCACCTGCAGGGACCACGGTTTCATCCCAGGCACCACATACTGCACTAGCCCCGCCTCCAGGGCAGGCTTAGCCAACCATAAATAAATAAATAAATGAATAAATGAATAAATAAATGACTTCAGTGTTGCCAAGGAAGATGTACCTACAAAGTTGGAGTGATGAACACATAGCTGCTTAAAAGATATGCATTTAAAAAAGTGAAGTACTTTGCATTAGGACAATAACAAAGATGTCTTGAGAGCAATCAGAAATCTACATGATCTGACAAAGAACAGATCCTAGAGTGTGGAATTCTATAGTTTTCATTTGAGAAGAGAGTTCTGAATCCCTGCTGAAGAAAAGGTGCCTACTAAACAAGTCCATTGGGATATTTTTACTAGTGTTCAGCCAGCTACCTGGACCCTCGAAATCCTCTACAGCCATGATACAGGGCTAGAGTAGCCAGGCTGGCTACTGCTAGAGTTGTAGCAGATCTTGGCATCATGCATGTGGTACTGATTTCACGGGCAGTCAAAATGAAGAAGTGTGGAAAGATGGAATCCATGCATATTTCAGAAGAATACCTAGAAGAACAGGCAATTTATGCTTGAGTGGGTAGTGCCCAAAGCTGTGAGTGAAGTTAAATGGAGATCCCAGGAAGTTTCAGAAGCCAGCTGTGTGGACTGTCCACCGAGAAATGAGTGGATCCTGGCCAAGAGAGGAAAGAGCTGCAGCCAGCATTGCCACTGGGGGAGCACCACCCCAGGCCCATGCAGCTTACAGATTACCACATCTTGTATAGGATGCTGGGCCTTGAGCTACAGGATCCAAATACACTATACTGGGGAATTCCTTCTTATTCTGGTCTCATCCTTTCCTAGCCTTATGTTTCACCCTACCTTTTATCTTTGTATGCTGGAAGTGCTCAGCTTCCATCTTTAGCTTACAGGGGCTCATGGATGAATATTGCTAAGGAGACACTGGACTTGAACTTTCCAGGAATACCATCAGTGTTAAAAAATTTTGCCACTCTTAAACATGGAATGAATGCATCTTGAGAAATGTTATGCCACTGAAGTTTAACTTATTTGCCAGGTGAAAGATGCCAGGCATTGTTCTTTTTCATAGGTTTACTTCTGAAGTAAGTTATATGTGCACTTCAAAAAATCTATGAATGTTACAGTCCTCATCTAACATGGAGCCGTGGTCTCCACTCCATGTGTATGCAAGGACTTTTCCAGAAAACATTTCCTCTGTTCCTTATACTTTTTGGGGGTGTTAATGTTTCCCTTTATTCTGGAAGAACTACAATTCTTTGTGTGTGTGTGTGTGTGTGTGTGTGTGTGTGTGTGTGTGTGTGTGTTGTAGGGAAGGATCTATAGGGTGTTCAGGATTTCACTATTAGATTGGACTCATAGTGGTCCACCTGTTTGCAGCCTCCGAAGAACTGGAATTACAGGTACGCACCACCATGCCCAAAATCAATTGCTGATGAAGGGACCAGCACGGCAGGCCTAGGAATTGAACCCCAACCCCTGCACCTGCTTGCAGGTGCTTTAATTGCTGAGCTATTTGTCTGGCCCTACATTTCATTTTTAGATCTCTCACATTTCTCTAGGCTTTATTTAGTTATCATAAGTTCAGTGGTTTTAATAAATGGAGCACCAAAGTACCTTTTTAAAAAAGAAATCAGATTTTCATATTCTTAAAACAGTGCCTTCTCATCTATTGAATGAAGTAATTTAACCAGAATCAAGTCCGGAATAAGTGATTCCCTGCCTCTCTGATTCTTTCAGTCTTTCTCTAGAGAATGACTTGCAATGATAACCTTGTGCCTTCCAGGCAAGAGAAGACTATATAATAAAAGACAACTCAAACTGAGAAAGCAGATATGATTAAAACAAGGTTCTTCTGATTCTATCTTTTCATAGAACTTTGAACTTTAAATATGGTGATTCACAGAATATGTATAATCTGAAATTAATATTCTGTTTTTGCTCTATTTCTTATTCTTCCTGAATTTGACTCTTATCTCCTTCTTTTTATTATTCATCTTTTATCCTTTGAAGGCACTCAATACATTCTTTTGCCACATGACATAGTTAATTTATTCTAATTATAATAATTCCATTTAACAGCCAAGCAGTCTTAGTTATTGGACAGAAGGTTAATGTTAGGAATATTCTATATAGTGTGCTTAGTTTGATGCAAAATAAGTATTCAGGTGATTGCAGATATGTGATAGTTGGTATATAGAGCATTTTTTTTTTTACTTTTCTCTGGTAGAAGTATTTCAAATATGCCTTTCTTCACATTTATTACTGAGAACCTGTTCTCTGTTAAAAACTACTGTTACACATATTATTCCCTGAAAGACATATTAAAGCTGGCAAAAAATGTTTTTGGAATATTTTATACAAGTGGTGCCTGTAGCACTTAGACATGGAGCTTTTAAAGAAATACCTGTGCATGGCACCAGGATATCCATCTCCTCCAAGGGAGTGATGGAACTGTTAAGGTATATTGTCCCCCATAACATCAGTTTTGGTACTGGAATATTTAGAAAATTGCCCATAAAACTAAGAAAAAATATCCATTCAGGTGAAAAACATAGTTAATTCTCTAAAAATTCACTATGAACAGGCTCTGTTGTACCAGCTGATATAAGAATGAATACTTCAGGGACACTATGGGAACTTTCATCCTTATTTGAAATATTATAATGTTCAAACAATGACTCTTCATTTTGATAAGATAGATTTTGGGAAGCCTAAGCACTACGAAAAAGGTTGAAAGAATTCCAGAACCCATCTTTCTTATCTTTTCATATAATTTCTGGATACTTGTGCTTATACATTGAAAAGTAAAAGAAGAAGTTTTGGTCATTTTTTTAAAAGTAGTAAAAATCTTATTAAAATACTATGATTTTTTTGAGTTGTTTGAATAATTATTATAGCTTTATAATATTAAATAGCTGTTATATTCATAGTTAATATTTAAAATAACACACTTGTACATAATTCTCTGAGAATTTGCATGCACTCTGCATTCATGGCAGATTATGAAACGATGCATGCACTTTATTAATGAGAAGGAAGGGGGGAAAGCACAAGAGAGTCGTTAAATCATCTCTATAAGTCCTTACATTCTGAGGAAGTATATAATTTTCTAGATAAGGCTTCCACTGTTCAGAAGGAAGAAATGTAGCTTTAAGTATTGAAAGCACAAAGTAAAAGTGTTAAAGTTTTAATTTAGGTTTATTTGCTTTCAAAGCCTGTGCTCTCTCTGTTACATCATATTAATTCAAGAAACAATTACGGCCCATCCTGGAGAAACTTGTATTCTAGTGTAGTAATAAAAGCTCAATAAACTGAATTTCATCTATATACAAACACCAAAGAAAGGAAAAAAGAAGGAAATAACGTTTTAGTAGTGAAACCAATTACATCTTCGACTTTATTCCATTGAGACTTTTTGTTTAATGAAGAGACTATAAAGATTTAATGAGAGCAGGAACAATGTTATCAAATATAATGATTTTCAAGATGATAGGCAAAGTCTCATTGGGATAGTTGATGATGCTGGAAGTAAATTCATGAGTTTTTCTCATATAAGGTTTTGTAATCTGATGCATTATCATTTTGAATAAAATTAAATCATAACATTTAATATAAAGAACCAAGTAGAGAAAGAGGAAGTCGAATTATTGGGAAAACTTTTAAGCATACAGATAAAATACACGTATTAGGGAAAAACAATAATTGCTTTTGTCTTCCTATAGTGTAGTCATGGCTTTAACCTGATGCAAGCAGGAGATAACAGAGATACTTGCTATGGTGGCAGGGTCTCTGTGGAGAACATTAATGATCTAGAACTGGAATTACAAATCTATGGTGTTAGAGCCACAGCAGAAACACAAAGTCTTCTCTATTGGCACACAAGCAGAGTTTCTATGTGACTTTTGTAATCAAAGATCTTAGAACTGACACTTTGTGTTAAACTAGTAGACTTAGGGTTGTAGTTTGGTCATTTGGTTTCTAAAAGTCCTAAGAAGGCTTAAAAAACCATCACTGATTTTAAAGAAGTATCACCAATGAATTGAAAACTTCTCATATCATTTTGGAGAATGAAAAATAATAAAGGATGTTAGAGACATATTTGTAGTCTTGAAATGATCTCAAATTTCAATACCAAATTTAAAGTACTAGAAAATACACACAGAAGGCATTTTCAACAGAGTTTTACAGAAACCAGTATTATTGAGGCCCATATTATTGATGGAAATGTAGAGGCCATCAGAAGGAAAGAAAATGTGGCACTTGAAATAAGATTTCCAGGAACAACAAGCATCTCCTTGGATTTTATGGAGACATAGCTGGCGACAAAAATATCTCTTAGTGAGCACTTCATAATTATGCATTATATGCTCAGGTATCTTTTCCCTTATTCCTCTAAATTTTCTCTTCATAGGTATAAAAACTGAAAAGTAACAGCCAAGTGCCTGATAGAGCCACAGAGCTGGTAATTTTCTGAGTTTAATTTTAACCTGAAATCAATCTGATTATGTGAAAGCGCTTGCTCTTCTCTTCTCCAGTACTAACACTTCTCTTTGTACAGGAAAACGACTTCTACTGACTAGCTGCACTGACAGGCCATTTTCAGGAAAGAACGTGCTTTCACATTGATAAAGTAGGAGTATGGGTTTTTTAATTGTTGCAATGAAATTGTTTAGGTTAATGTATCAGGATTAAATATAGCACATTTTTATTGTTCAATATTAGAGTGAGGGGCCAGCCAGATAGCTCAGGAGACTAAAGCTTAGGCACAGTGCAGCAGCTGGGGTACCATCCCCAGAGCCAAATGCATTGCCAGTCCCACTCCCAAGGGCATGCTGAAATGGCAATTGAGACTGGGCATGGTGGTGCACCCCTGTAATCCTTCCACATGGGAGCTGAAAACAGGAGGATCACCAAGTCTGATCTATGAGACCCTGTGGTAGACCTTGTACTAAATACAGTAAAAAAAATAAAAGAAAATATATATATATATGCAATTTGAAATTTACAACCTTAAAATTTAATTGAAATTAAAGATGTAAACAATCCTAAATAAACCAGAATCACTTTTGTTCTGACAGTAATAATAACTACATTTGTAGACCATTAACTCTTTACGTAAAACAGATCACAACAGTTTATATGTATCGTCTGTCTTTAAATAGTTCTTAAAAATGGGTTCAACTAATGCGTTATGTACACATACCTTCTGTACAATTTTCGCGGTGAAAAAAAATTAGAGACAGGTTCAATTGTTACCTTGATTTCTCAATTGTCAATTGTTCTGAAAATTTATTTGTAAATTAGGCATAGTGATACTGTGTGATCAACCTGGAGCTAGGGCGCAAATCTTTCATAATATACTCAAGAATGTAAAGTAAATAAATATACACATTGAGAAAAAATGATGCTGGGAATACAACAGTTGTATAGAATATATGAATGCAAGTATTTGGGCTCTAAGATGAATAGAATACATGATTCTATTGCCTGGTACTATGCTACAGAGATCTGAAACTTCGGTTATCTGAGTTGAATTACATTTTCCCAAGTGACTCTAAGTCCTGTGCTAAAATAAAGAGATTGAGACCACTTCTCATGTGGTTTTTTTTTTTTTTTTTTTTTTTTTTGAGACAGGGTCTCGCTATGCAGTTGAGGCTGGCCTTGAGCTTCACTTTTGTAGCTCAGGCTGGTCTTGAACTCACACCAATCCTCCTGCCTCAGCCTCCCAAGTGCTGGGATTACAGGCGTGCGCCACCACGCCCGGCTCTCATGTGGTTTCTGATAGACACTTTTCTCATGCACATTGAGCCCCTATCCATTAAGGCTTCATTATATAAGACATCAAGTTGGAAATTTGGAATTTGGCATTCTCTGTACTCGGTAGTTTACCAATTTCTTCTATATAATATTCTATGTTCTATGTGGCAATAAATGGTGTGATTTCTAATGTGCTATCAGGAAAGTAATACGTAATGAAATTTGGGCAATTCTGAATCAATCTAGTGCAATATGTAAAAAAATTCAAATTAATTTACATTATTTATATCTATATGGACATAAATATGTTTTTTTCTATCCAATTCTTTTCACATAAATTTACTATTAGGCATTTTACTAATAAAAAATAAATAGGCTTTTATAGCATGGAAATGCATTTACAAATAAAAGCAAAGGAGAGTAAGAGAAAGTAAGAGAAATATTTGATTAAATGCCAATTTGAGCTGCCAGTTTTCTTTTCTTTTTTTTTTTTCTTTTTTTTTGGTCTTTTTGAGACAGGGTCTCACTATGTAGTTGAGGCTAGCCTTGGGCTCACTTTTGTAGCCCAGGCTGGTCTCGAACTCACACCAATCCTCCTGCCTCAGCCTCCCGAGTGCTGGGATTACAGGCGTGAGCCACCACACCCAGATAAACTGCCAGTTTTCAAGGACATAGAAATGACCACAAAATATATAAAATAGAAAAATAAGTTTTACTCTTACTCTAATGTTTATTTAATTTATTATACAGTAACAGATTTCTGATATCATTTACAATTGATAAATACAAAAATATATATCTAGACACTGAAATATCACACTCTAAGGTAAAATTTTTTCCTAATTTGGTTAGATTCTTTAAAAATCAGTGTTTCAAAGTTGATTCCCTAGGGCAGCAAATGTCTGATATGTAGGAGATTCTGTTCCCTCAGTTCTTGCTTACAATTCATCCATGACAAATTCACTTTGAGTGCTTAGCTGATGCAGGCTGAACTTCCTCATTTTTAAACTATGTCTTAAGGATATTTATTTATTAAATGTACTATAACACCATTAATCCAAGAGTGTTGAGGAAGAGTGATCTAAATAAATATTTATGAAGACATTGCAGATAAAAGCCAGAAAAGCACCAAGTCCCAGGACAAATTCTCCAACTAGCAGCAGCAACATGAGAGAGAAGCTGGAAATGCGTCCACTGCACTTGTCTTAGCTTGGGTCTGGATATGCCCCCGTGACCTTGTGTAGTGCTAGGTATCTTTGCAGATGTAGCTGGGTATAGGGTGTGTGATAGTGGGACTAAGGTTGCGTGATTCTGGATTTGCTCACTAATTTGTTCTTCATAGTTCTGGGCGTGGATACTGGGAAGGCTCAGCCTGGGTGTGGAGGGTAACACCTGAAAGGCTTGAAACCTATATTGGATAAAGGGGACTGTGGGGGCTTGTTGGGGATCACAGACTGTAAACTGAGGCTAGGGCCCATTAGAGGCCAACACCTTTCTTTGCTTTGTGGGCTGGTTGAACTATGGACCTCCAGGCTCCCAGGCCTGAATGGTCTTCATAGGGCAAGATAAGGTCTGATGAGGACACCACAGACCTTAGAGCAATATAGTAACAGCAGTAAAAATTTCCCTCCAGTGAGAAGAAACAGGTTTTCTATTAACCCAGATCTTGTTTGTGCAAGAATACTTTGTGCTCCTTACTAGACCACCACAATCACCACTACTATTCCCTGTATCTATATTAATTGTAGAAAGCATGGGGACCATAAAATGAAATGGGGAAAGCTTTACCATAAGAAGACTATCTGTGTAGAGAAAGATAAGCTACTCATTGCTAAGGTCAATAGTTCTGAAAATCTATTTGTAAGTGGGGCATAGTGAAACTGTGTGATCTACCTCGAGCTAGAGCTAAAATCTTTCATAATATACTCAAGAATGTGAATTGAGCTTTAGTTCACAGCTTCACACTAATTTCCAAAATTATCTCTGAGCCTATCACCTACCTTTAAATTTTAATTTAGGGTATCTCAGAATCTTTATTTTTATCATCACAATGAAAAGTTTTATGTTTCTACATGAAAAATTCCAACATGTATAAAGGCATTTTCATGTCAAAGAATGAGTGGTTTAAAGAACTTCTTATAGCTATGAAGTAATAGAGGATTGGAAAAAAGTAGCAGAGCAGAAATCATTAATGAATTAGAAGAAATCTTTTGTTTATACCCATGTACAAGCTGAGAGGAAATGGTGAATTGAAAGCATACTGAGTCTGACAACAAAACCCAAAAATAAATTGGAAATTGTGTTTCTTGCTTTAAAATGTTTGCGTGTGAATATTCATTGAAAATAGAAAGTAAAAGCCTCTCCAAATAGCTCAGCATATTAAAGCACCTGCAAGCATGTGCAGAGGAAAGGGGTTTAATCCCCAGGCCTGCTGTGGCCCTGCCCTGCTGGGGACCCTGAGAAGGCAATTGAAACTGGTCATGGTCGTGTGTGCCTGTAATCCCAGCTCTTGGGAGACTGTAAACAGGCAGATCACTATGAGTCCAATCTAGTAGTGAGATCCTGAACACCTTGTAGAGCCTACCTAAAAATGCAGCAAAAAAGGAAATGCAAATTAAAACAAACCTTATATTTAATTTCACTATGAAAGAAATGGTGTCATTAATGACATGTGCTGATGAGGCTCTATGGGGAAAAAGGATTATTTTTCTATTATTGATCAGACTATAAACTGAATATCTGTGAGGTACAGTGATGGTATTTTGATAGGGATTACATTATCTGTGTAAAACTTTTGGGAGTATAGCCATTTTCACAATGTTGGTTCTTCCTATCCAAGATACCCTCTTCAATCTGTCTCTCTTTTTTTAGATAGTTGGGATTTTCATTGCATAAACTTTTACTTCCTTTGTTAGATTAATTACTAAATATTTCAGATTTGGGAATACTATTGTGAAGGGTATTATTTCTCTAATTTTTCTCTCATTGAGTCTGTTATTTGTAAGAGAAATACTACTGATTTTTCAGTGTGTTGGTTTTGTATCTTGCTATGCTCTTGATTTTTTTTTTTATTAATTCTAGGAGCATCTTGGTGGAGTCTTTTGCATCTTCCAAGTAGAGTTATCACATCATTTGGAAATAATAATAGTTTCACTTTTTTTCTATTTTTTAATATATTATGGCTGGCTCAGCATGGCCTAGGGATGGGGCTGGTGCAGTATGGGGTGCCAGGGATCTAACCATAGTTGCTGCAGCTGCCTAAGCTTGCCTAAGCAGATGCTTTAGATCACTGAGCCATCTCCCAGGCCCTTAATTTTTTTTTTATCTATTTGTATTCATTTTATTTCTCTCTTTTATTTAATGGCTCCCATTAATGATTCCAGAACTATACTGAATACGAATGGTGATAGAGGACGTCTTTGTCTTGCACCTGAACTGAAAGTAAAACTTTTCAGTTTTTCTCCATTTAGAATTATGTTTTTCATAGGTGACTTTTATCAGGTCGAGGTATAGGACACGGATTCCAATTTTCTGTAGGGTTCTAATCATGGATGATTATTGGACTCTGTCAGAAGCCTTTTCTGTGTGTATTAAGAAGATCATGTGGTTTTCAGTTTTGGCTCTGTTGCTAACATGCATTACTTTTTATAATTTGTGTATGTTGGATCCCTTTTGCCTGTCTGGGATGAATCCTAGAGAAAGCATTCTTAAAACTTATTTGAATCCAGAGAAGACCTAGAAAACCAAAGACCATTTAGGCAACAAAAGAAAGGTGCAGGCATTCTAATTCCTTACCTTAAATTATATTACAAAGTTATTGTAATAAAATCAGCATGATACTGACAAAAAAAGACCAAAAATCAATGGAACGAATTAGAAGATGTAGATACAACTACAAACACACTTAGCCTTCTTATCTTTGACTAAACAAGTTCCCTGGAAGAAAGAAAGTCTGTTTAACAAGGTGCTATAAAACTAAAACTAGACCAGGAATTGAAGATAACAGCGTAGTGATACTTGTAAACCCATATTTACAGCAGAACAGTACATAACAGGGAAAGGTTGGAAACAGCCTAAATGTCCACCATCAGATGAATGGCTAAAACATGTGGTAGCTTATACACTGCAGAGTAGTATTCTTAAATAAAGATACAATTATAGAAACATGTATCCACCTTGAGAATATGCTTTTAAATCAAGTAACTCAGACACATAAGCTAAAAAGAAAAAAGGAAAAGTATTGTAATCTAGTGTGGACAATCTATCTAAAAGAGTGCTTTATTATAATTGTCTTGTATGTGCTGTTTGTTGTTTGACTGGTTAGTCAGATTTTCAACATATACACATGTCATATATATCCATATATGGTAACTTTATAAACTCTTATAAGATAAATGAATGTGATGTTAAAAAAATTTTAAAAATGAATGGGAAGGGAAATCTAAATGTGTTATATGTATTTATCATTCACATATAGTGAATCTAGTCATTATGTAATACAGATATGTGCTAACAATTGTCAGAATTAATCAATTTGTTGTAAAAAGTGTTACAGTTACATTTACCTGTCCTGCAGAAGTTCTAATGACTATGATTTCCCTTTTCTTTCATTTTATTCTCCCTAAAAGAAATAGATGACATAAAATGTGGAGTCATTCAGCGTCACTGGTGACCTTGAGTAAAATCACCTCAATTCTTTGGTGGTATCACACACTTAGTTGTAACAGCCATAACAATTGGAAAGAAGCAATTTTGGAGAATGGAATGTATCAAAACTTTAAAGAAGTTTTTCATAAGAAGCAGGGCAAAATAAATAGACCGCGTTATGGTTTTTGTCCACATGTGTTCCACTGCATCCTGTAGGTTAGATGAGACTTTTTCAGAGGCGGCTCAATGTAGTGTGTGATGCAATGCGTGGATTCAAGTTGTAACATTATGTCAGGGCACTGATTGGTGGGGCACCTTCTTAATTAGATAAGAGTATAACAGAGCCAGAAAAACACTGATTAGACCTCTTATTGCTTGCGCTGTCTTCTGCTTCCTTGAACTGTTGTCCCTCTGCCATGTTCCACTCTGCCTTGGAGCCAGCCAGGTAAGGACTGAAATATGCACAAACTGTGAGATAAATTAGTCTTTCCTCCCTTAAATTTGGGTGTTGAGTATCTTGTCCAAAAAATGAGAAAATAACATAAGCAGGTTCTGGATTAGGAAAGAGCATTCAAATTTCAGACATGTACAAAATAATGTGTGAGTTTACAATGTAGCTCATTCTATAAAATAGTTCCTTATGTAAAGATCATCATGATATTTTTAAATGAAAGGACAGTTTTGATGCATAGAGATTTTATTAAACATTGACTGTTGAATAGATGACAAATTATGCACTGTGAAAATTTCTGGCTCTTTTGTTAATGATAACTTTCAGCAATTTGCTACATATGTAGCAGTACTTTAAGAAAACAAACACAATATGTCACTATTAGGGGAAAGGTCACATTTGAATGATAAATGAGAAGGTAACTGCTTTTTTATTTTATTTTTTATGTGTTTAGTGCAGTGTGTACAGGGTCTCATTACGTAGATGGGACTTGTGATTCTCGTGTTTTCAGCCTCCCAAGTGCTGGGATTGCAGGTGCATGCCACCATGCCCAGTCTCAATCCCCACCTGGGTGCACCCCTGGAGTGGGTGGACACAGCACAGAGATTGAACCCCAGCCATCGCGCTCTGCGTAAGAAGATGCATTAGTCTGCTGAGCTATCTGGCCGGCCCTAGTAACTGCTTTTTAAAATTTCTTCCACTTGATAGTTTCTCTCCTAGGATGAATATGGGCCTTTTCTTAACCCCAGGGATGCCACTGGTAGTGGCTTTCAGTTAACAGAGCTTTCCTTAAATTATGTGGATAGCAAAAGGACGTGAAGGACAATCAACGGCCATGACCTCAACTCGCATCTATACTCGACAGGGAACTCAGTCTCTTACGTCCTTGTTCCCACAAAAGTACAACGACTTGCTTCTTCCAAATATTACAATAAATGGGATACTCCAAGAAGACGTACTGTGATTCTCATTTCCAAGGTTTGCAACTCCCCTTCTCTGGAAATCAGGAGGCCCTAAAATACAGTTCAGTTGCACACAGCACTAACTCCCCATCGTCTACCACTCAGTTACACTGCTGACCTCGTACCCAGATACTTCCCCTCCCTCATTTCACTTTTTGTCCTGTCATATCCTGGATCTGTTCTGTTTTCTTCTCACCTCCATAATTTTGATCTGCTGTTCCTTGTGTGTATAAAGTATCTTTCATCCTATTTTGGTTTTCTTAGCGCCTCTTTCCCATAAGAGCTATCAATGTAACTATGACCTTCTCTCCTGAAACCAAGGTGGCTATTCTTAAAGTAGAGTACCTCCTTCCATTCCCACAGACCTTTGTTATGTTTACCTATAGTTTTTGACTATCAAATAACCATGTTATAAAATACCCTATAGGTAATTTATCGGTTTGACCATATAAAATTCTTAGAATTTGGCAGATATATTAATTATCTTGGGCCACCATAACATTTAAACATAAAATGAAATATTTCCTTTCACAATCTGAAAATTAAGTCTGAAATTATGGCCTTTCTCTGGAGGCTTTAAGAAGAATTGGCCCTTGCCTCTGTCAGGGTCTGAAGGCTGTGGGTCCCCTGGTTTGTCGCTGCAGAGCTCAATTTTCATCCTTTTCTCCTTCGTTGCATGTGTTTCTCCCCTGGTGTATCATATATGAACATATCATGAAGTTTAATGTTTATTTTACTTTGACCAAGACCTTTCCCCACCAAATAGACACACTAGCTGGTGCCAGCAGTTGGTAAATAAGTATCTTACTTCTGAGTCACCTTTGAGTTCACTAGGATGGGATGGGGACATAATAAATTGCCCTACACTTATTATCTAGTTTTTGAGGCACTGTAGAATATTCTTTAAGTTTATAGACAATGTTCATGACAACATATGGCAATTCACATACTGCCTAAGAAATTTTTAAAGTATGTATGTTATGTAAATTTTAAGGCATCAGACCTATAAGGTTACTACTTTAACAAGAAATATAATGTGAAACTTAACTACAGTGGAAGTGATACTTTTCAGAATAACCATTTCCAGTGTTGACATCTGATTTGTATAATGCACTGTCTCTCTATGCCCTAAGATAGCATAAATGCTCATGAAGACTCTTTTATCAGAAGGCATCTCATTTCCCGGTGACCACTCCTTAGGCCCAGAAAAGGCTCACTATCTTCATAGGCTGGTAAAGCAAGTGTCTGACTCATGTTTGTATATCTGGAGAACTGTCCTCTGTGGTGTAGCTTGATTAGGTGACCAAATAGGACATGCAGAAGGAGCAGCAGGAGAGGACCTAATTGGGCGAGCTTTTGCTTTTCTTTTTGGTTGTTGTTGTTTATTTGTTCTTTCTGGGTTTTGTTGTTGTTAAAAATCTCTATGGGGGTATCCAATCAATAACTGCTCCCTGGTACTGCAGTTCTAAGTAATTGGAAGACTTGACCCTTTATGTAGGAAATACATGTCTCCTCTGGCTTGCCTTACAGTGAGACATTAACTCTTATGAAATTCTCAGAAAGTGTAATTACAGAGCTGAGGTCAGGAGGGGAGTAGCATGTGGAGCAGGAGGAATTAATGTAGTTCCAAAAAATGGTAAATATTTGAAAGTTTAAGCCCTATTCAATGGTTAGAGAGAAATGCCAGGAGAGATATTGGTTTAAAAGCAACATGTTATCATAGACTACAATTCAAAACTTTAAATTTTGAAGTTGATATGTAAAAGATGAATTGTACTATGTATGTGAAATGAGAATACAGAGCCACAGAGACAAACTGATAGAAAGTTAGGACAATAAAAGAGAGATGTGATTCTGCTGGGATTATTTGCTCTGATTCCTCTGTCCCAGTACTGCAGTAGGAAAGGAAAAAAAAAAAACTGGTTTTACTCACAAGCATCTGAGTCTGCTAATTAGCAACATAATTCTGGCCTGATGCTCATTGCTCCAGTAATGGTTTTTTACATTAACTCTCGATATAGGCGGGTGACCATGAGCTATGGAAAGATCCTAAGTAATTTCCAAGGTTTTAAGACATTCGAACTGAAAGAGCACTGTTAAATCAAACATAAGAAAAGACCTTCAGTGTACAGGCAGAGAATTATGGAAGAAGGTAAAAGAGGTAATAAGGGAGTGAGTGATTTTGTTTATAGACTAGGCTAGCTGACTAACATGCAATTACAAGACCTGTTTGCAGTTTGTCGTTTGTAAAAATAATTGGTGTGTGCCACACAAGGATGCATTCTTATAAATGGATCTGCTCACGATGCAGAAGAATGATAGTGTGGAATGGCAGTGTAATTTAGCATAGTGAGGATGAGATGTGGTTGCCGTTAGCCACAGCATTTCTTATGACGCTCTATGCTCAGAACAACTGTGCAGTTTGGAGAAGCAGTGCTAAGGGTAAATGGACTGGGAGCTTGCAGTGCCATGGGTCCAGCTGAGCTAATTAATTAGTCTGATAGTCTGCACTTGTGCATGAGCAATGGCTCAGCCTAGTGCTCCGGAGGAAGATGCAGGGTACTAGGCTTTAAAGTGAGCTACTACTAGACAATAGATGCCCTCCTGAAAGAAGCTCAGTGAAGAAAAGGTATTACGATTTTTCATAAAAAGTAAATATAAAGAGATCATCAGTCCGTTTCATACTTATGGCTATTTCTATGAACTCTAAATCTTATTGTGCAGCCAATGGCATGATGCTGAAATCCTCATATAGTAGTAAATCAATTAACACAATAAACCAAATTACATTCCTCTGTAGTGAAGGTCCTCAAACTTAGAAATGCACTGAAGTCATCTGGAAAAAATGAAAAGAATAGATCCCTGGGTCTCACCACAAGATTTTCATTTAATTGTTTTGTACTGAGTTCTGCCCAGGGGAATATTTTTAAAGCCCCCAAGATATTTCTAATGGGTAGCTAAGATAAGTATGATATACAACATCTTATTGTACTTTGACATTTTACTTAATAAATGATACCCAACAGTGACTACATGTTAGAATTACCTGGGAAGCCTCAACATCAAACCAGATTAAAGCCTGAGTTTGGAAATACCCAATGTTATAATTAATTTCTTTCAAGTAGACATTAAAATCTACCAGCACTCTCCAAAAACCACTTAATACTGAGAAACCTGAAGTAAGATTTCTCTGTTAATAAAAATACAGTGTGAAAATATTGAAATAATTATGCTTAAATATATTTTGTGTCTACACAGAATAAGTATTATTAAAGTTTGAACTGTGGCTTTGTTTATAAACACTTCCTTTGGACGTAATTGAGTAGTGGTGAAAGTAGTGGGAAAACTTTCAGAAGGTCAAGTCTATTTGATGGGGAGCAAATTACAAATCGGAGGGATGGGATTGGAGGACAGAGAGCAGAAGATAAATATTTTATTTTGCTCTGACCACCTTTGATATTACCAGAAAGTTGTTTGATATTGGATTCATAAACTGAGAAAAAAATTTGCTCACACTGTTACACAATATTACAGTAAATATCAAGCCAGTTTAATCAAACATGATAGCAGATACTCAAATTCTTTTGAGTGCACCAATATTTGTCAATGTGTTTTCATGACTATTATGTAAATGATGATAATCAGACTAATAACTTTTAAAACCAAAGATGTCAAGTATTTTATTTATATATATTTCATTTTGATTACCTTGTATTATTAAATGATTTCATAGTGATACAGAGGAAGCTTTCTCAGTATAATCAATTCACGTTTAATTTAATTTCGTTCAGCAGATGACTGCTATTTGTAACAAGAAGTATAAAGGCCAAAATGAATAAGGCATAGGTTCTGTGCTTCATATAGAATTGGCCCCCTGTTTTAAGATATTAATATAAATGTAGAATGCCTTTCGGCTCATTCACTTACACACACACTCACATTTGTCTATAGATGTAGTCACCATCTCATTTTGTTTTAGTTTAAGTTATGGACCCACTGTGTAGCATAAGCTGGCCTCGAACTCATGCTGATCTAGCTGCCTCAGACGCCCGAGGGCTGGGATTCCAGGTGTGCAGCACCACACCAGGCTCTAACTAACATTTTAATTTAAATGTTTAGAAAGTCGTATGAATTAAAAGACTAAGGAGATGCAAGTAGTAAACCTAACTCATTGTAGCAGAGATGGACTTTATAGATAAAATGACATTCAAAGTATTTTTTAAAAATAATTATGGCTTTGACACATAGGCAGAAGAGAGAGAAAAAGGTCAGAGAAAGTGGAAGGAAAAGTGGCAGTGCAGAGTATACTTCCACAAGCTTGATTTTTAAAAACCATCAACAGGTAATCTTATTTATGATGTGTGAATTTATCTGAGCATCTGTCAGTGGGGCTACTACCTAAGAGTCATGAGCTTTTTATTGCATTCAAGATATTCATTGTCTGAACATTAAAGTTGTCTCAAATGTATTATCTCAGTATTTGATTCAGCATCCCTTTATGCTTTGTAGAGCCCATGTTTGGGTAATGCTTGTTTTACTTCACGTTGAGCTCTATGCTGTCCATCTGAGAAATAATTTTTAGCCCTGAGTGGAAGGATGTGTGCATGGGAATGAGAGAATCTGGCTACAATGCCTGCTTCAGTCCATCATTAATGTGAAAATGTGAAAGGGGTGTTTCAGTTCACTGACATAACAAAAGAATTCTTACTATTTTTCATTACAAGATCTAAGTGTTCAGTATAGTAGGTTTTTATCCATTTTAAAAATTAAGCCAAAGTGCTTTGATACATATACAAATGATATCATTATTATATTTCAATTGGTAAAAGTGTTCATTCCTAGAGTCAAATCGTTCTTTATGTAATATAAGTACTTCCCTATTAGATGGTTTCCTCAGATTCCAGAGAAACTAGATTCTCACATTTTGCAGAATGCGCGTTTAAAAAATCTTCATAAGGCAGATGTGGTATTCAGTGAACACAATTCCAGTACTCTGAGAAGCAATAGTGGCAGGATGAGCAACTCCAGCCTAGCCTAGGCAATGTAGCAAGACCTCACAAGGCAGATATTGAAATACGTACAACGTGAAAAGGTGAGAAGTGCTGGGGCAGTGGGTTAGCGTGTTTGGTGGGGGAACTGAAGCTCCCTAGTACCAAGAAGGGGCACCTGAATTAAAGTAATCTAAATAAGTTAAACGACAAAAACTATGAAATACTGTTGACTAGTACTAACCTTTTTAATGGTAATAAGGGTTAATCCCATAGGCTTTTTTTTTCTATCAAAGAAAGTAATTTTTTAAAAAAGTCTATTTAGTATAAAACATTTTACCTATAGAGACATTAATATATTACATTTTTATTTTGTTTTGAAATTGTGTTTTTAATCTAAAAAGTATTTTGGTCTTTTCTGTAGCAAGGATTGATTCTAAAAACTGATTTAAAAGGAATGCTTCTTCTCTACAACCTCGCATACTTTTAACCTCTACTTGGAGCTTTTTCAAACTTTCTTTTCTTGCTGTAGGTGTACTTCAGAGGCCCACCACCTGCCTGGCAAGCATAAGGCCCTGAGATCCATTTCTGTGGTTCCTGTTTTTTTTTTTTTTAATTCTTTTAAAGATTTTCCTTTGATTATTCACAGAAATTTTTCATATTACTCATCTATCTATTATATTAATGTTTTACAGAAAACTTAATTTCAAATTTCCCAGGGCTGGTACTCAGCACCTGAGACACAAATCCCTCAGGCCTCTGCTTCTGCTCTTGCCAGCCTGTGGCCCTGGACATCAGCCTTTTTGCCCAGGCCTTAACTGAAACCTTATTCCTTCATTGTATCAACAGCTTAATCCAGTCTCAGTGAATTAGTTTTTCTTTGCTCAAATTAACCATAATGACTTGTACTTGGAATATAAGTGGTCATTTGTCAGTTCTCGTTAACATGTGATAAAAATTAGATAAAAATACGGCAATTTTGTGTTATCTTCAAAATTTTGAAATTTACTTACTTTATTCTTTATTATATTAATCCTTGTTTTTTGCATGTTCAGTTTCCAACTTCAACCTGGGTGAACCAGAATTTATTCTGCAGAGAAGTTTAGTTTTGGCTGATCAAATGAAAGACAGAGAAAAATTGTTACTTGCTCAGTTTTGGTAATAGTCCAGAGAGGATACAATAATACAAATTCGAGTAAGGTCTTACAGAATGTGGAACATAATGAAATTTTGAAGTTAGAAAAGCATAAGGCAAAGGAAAAAAAAAAGAGAAAATGAATGAGGGGAACATAGATTGTGAAAGCCAAGGAAAAATTATAAGAATAAGAAATAAATCATAAAGTATAATTCCCAAGACATTTGAAGAATAAAGTAAAAGAAATAATAATACTTGGAGATTTTTCTTTATTTTCTTCAAAAAAAGATATTAAAACCATAAGACAAATTATGAAGCTCCTAAAGAATAAAATGTGTGAAGTTTAGGAAATAACCTCGCTATTTTATAAATAATAAATGTGATGTCATGCTATAACACCCCTAACACTTAGATTAGTTATCATAAGATTCAGTAAATATTACCAGGAGTATAATATGCAATAGTTTATTGCATTCTTTTTCAAGTGGTAGATCTTTGGAGAATGTGAATTTGGAAAGTTTAATTCCAAAGTTTAATGCGTTCAAGAATATAAACTATATTAAAATGTGCATAGAGGTTTCTCTTCTCGGGGTACCCCAACAGTGAGCCCTGGTACAGATGGCAGGAACAGAAGAGGCTTGGGAACTCTAGAGGCACTTGGGGATCAAATGAGAAATGGACTAAGTGCCTTAGATTAGTACTTATCCTTTCCCTTCTTTTCCATTCATTTTTATTTGTTGTCTTTCATTTTTTCAAATGGTGGCATTTCTACTGTTTACAATTATTAATATGGGAGAGAATTCCCGAGGTGCTAAATTTTGCTGATCAGTGAACGTGATGAGCAACACATTTTTCAGTGTGTAACACTTGCCTTTGCTGTGCCTTCTCAGTGCCCTTTATGGTGCTTTCAAGATCAACTTTCTGCCATTATTCCCTACTCATTTCCTTGTAGCCAACATTTAAAGGAACAGTTCCTTATGTTATTTCATTAAAATCATTTACTCAGCCTTATAATATTTGTTTATAGTAGATCCTCAGTTTTATAAATAAAAAGAAACAGAAGTCCAATACTTAGCTTGCCTTTATACCTTGACTTCTGAAACTTCAAGTTTGAAGCTATAACTCTGCCCAATGGAGAGGACCAAAGGCACATAGATACACTTCACACCTTTGTCACACTAGTGTCTTTTAAGTGAGCATCTGGAAGAAGACACTTATCATGCACTTACGGGCATGTGTCTGACTCGTGGCTGTTCTTCAGATGTGGGTTTAGAAATCTCACAGTGCTTTACACTCTGCAAATTATGGAATTCACACTTTTACTTGTGGACAAAAGATGTCCCACAGGACAATTGCTTCCATTTTGTTATGAGTTTGACAGTATTTGAGTTGCATAATGTCATCTTCAAATTATTAGTTTAGATTACCAAACAGATACATACAACATTGGAAAAATGTGTTAAGAAATTTAAAAAAAGAGAAAAATAAAGTAAGTATTAAGTGTCCCTTTCCATAGATCAATAGAAAAATAGCAGTACAATTGTCTAAGCCCCGTTGTATACAAATATAGTTATCAATCAGTCTCCAGGGGTCTGTCATTGAGACACTTCAGGGTTGAGGTACAAAGACAAGGCCAAGATTATGTTATTAATAAATTAGAGCTTCTCTCTCAAGCTGGTTTAGACTGTTGTAAGTGATAATGTCATTGTGATAATGTTACTGTTACTACTGACTAGAGACAGTCACATTGTTTGAATAATTTTATACTACTTTACATTGTGCTTGTGTTACCAATAATTGTTTTCATTAAACAAATGACAATTTGAAGCATTATACATATGCCATTTTTGTTTTCCTTCCCATTTATTTGTGTAAGGATGACATTTATTGTTATGCTACATTTATTATTAGGTTAATTCTGTTGTTAATTGGCCTTTTACTCCATTTAGTTATTATGTCATATTTTAGAATTTTTCTTATTGCAAGATATAGTAAGGCTTTTAATATCAATTGAAGTTGGCAACCCTTTCTCTCTTAAAGATTCGTTTGATGATTTTCCTAATGAAAGTATTCCAGTGTTGTAAACTTCTAGGCTATAACTTATGGGAAACTTGTACTTTGATTTTTTTTTCCGTTGTATATATTTTGTACAGTGTCACACTGTGCAGATTGGACTCATAGTGATCCTCCACTTTTCTGCCTCCCCAGCACTAGGGTTACAGGTGTAAGCCAACTCACCTGGATTCAGTCACCAGCTCAGTGGGCCCATGGGCAGGCCTGGCACGGTATGTGTTACTAGGGATCGAACCTCAGTCCCTGTGCTTGCCTAAGCAGGTGCTTAGTCCACTGAGCTACCTTGCCTTTACTCGGAAGTTTTACATCATTTTATATATCAACTAATAAATGCCTCCTTTCTAACAACTTTCACTAACATAGAAACAAGTACTACCTATTATGTTAGTTTCCTAATTCTTCGTCTTGTTCTGTCAACAAATAATTTAATTACACATGAAGTCTTTGCACTGTTAATCTATATTAACTTTGAGAAAAAATATTTTTGTCTGTGTCATTTATATTTTCCTTGCTAAAATGTGTTATTATGAATATATTCCTCTTGTTCTTCTCATCTATCTCCAAGAGAAAATAAATTCATGGATTTTCATAAACCTCAGAGAGTAATTAATTTCTCTTTGAGACTATGTTTCCTACAATAAATTCTAGAATTATGAGAATTCGGTTTGCAAGAGGAGCAGAAGTTATCATGATAAATATGCTGGATCTACTCAAGAAAAATTAAAATCTAATATTGGATATGTTAATTAACTCAGTTTTACAAAATAATTTGTCTAGATTTTGCTCAGGAAATGACTGCTGGAAATATATTTTTCTTTTTTTTTTCTTTTCTGTCTAGTTAATTTATTTACTTTTATTTAGATTAATTTTTAATTTTATGGAAGGTCATTATATGCTATAAGATGTATTATTCCCTGAAATGAAATATTTTTCTCCAGGTGCTTATGATTGCTTCTAGGAGGACCTCACATCACCATGGCAATAATTAGGCTTTAGGTGTATTTGTCTCGTTAAATTGAATATATTGAAAATCAGACATGTGCAATCTGGTGTAGCTCACATAAATTGTTTCTATATGCATTAGTGGATCTAAGAGAAGTACACTAGATCTACATCAGCTGGATATGAAAATTATTCAAATGATATATTAGAAACAAAAAACAAATCAATGGTATTTACCTTAAAATGAACAATTATAGTAGGTACATCTCCAAGAGAAATGTTTCTCTTTTTCTGTATTTAGTGCAAGGTCTACATGGTCTGTAAGGTCTCACTGCCAAGTGAAATGTTCTTGATGATTAAAGTAATACATTAAAAATAAAATGTAAGGTGCTGATTTATTTTCTAATTAAACATCTACTTTTGACTTAAATTCTGGGATCTTCCAAGTCACTTCTAGCTCCAGCCTCTCACATCAGCCAGAAGTTTAGCAAAACTGAGTTGTGATATTTATCTCCTATCGTAGGTCTCTGAGACATTTTTTATGTTATACATGTATAAGAACATATGTATTTTCATTTTTCCATTTTATGCATTATATATAATACTTAAAATTGCTTGTAGTATAACAGTCAAAATGTGTTATAAAATTCTACATTGCTCCTTCTAATCTGTTATGTAGAAGATAGAACCTATTTCATTTTTCTGGTTGAGATCATTAGTCTTATATAAGAAAAGGAAGGTTGTAAAAGCCTGATTACGGGAAGTCAATACGCAAAAATCAGCGTGTTTGTGACAGTGGGAGCATTTGTGTGTATGCTTATCTTTGGCACCTGAGAAGACCTATGTCATCTGGCCTGTTTTACTGCTGTGCAGGAACCAAGAACTTGTGATCCTTATGGTAGTTTCTTGCTCTGAAATCTGGAGTAAATTTTTAACCAGTAACACATAAACAGACAAATTCCAACAAGTTCAACTGTTTCTTTTCTATTCTGTCTGGTTATATTTCTTTGTCAACTCCAAAGAGTTTAAATGTCTTGAAGCTATAAAACAATTGAAATTTCTAACCTATGATTGAACTCCACAGGGTCGGGAGAAAAAGATAGAGCTGATATAATGTGGTAGCAGCTGTAAGCAAGCACACAGTAAGTGAACTGATCCAGTATTCAGCTGAGATGTTCTGCACACAATAAAATTTTCACCATATTTTAAAGGTCAGGCAGCCTTATAATTCAGTTCACTGAAAGTACTTATACTAAGAAAAACAAGTATGTTTTACTTTCTGTAGTTCTTTTATGTTTCCAAAATAATTATGATCATCTCTCCTCAGATAAGAAAAGTTAAGAAAAAACAAAACAAAAAATATCCATGCACTTAGTTTCCAGCTAATCTTCAATAGTTTTCTTTACACTCTGTGCAATATTAAAATTGAACTAAAGTTTCTCAAGAGCATTAAATGTGCTGGGCATTTTTTTTCATTACATAACTTTGCACTGAGATGGGCATTGATTACCAACTACGTTATAAACAATTCACTAAAAATCTTATGACTTAGGAAGGTATTCGCCATCTTATAGTTCTGGATGCCAGAATTCTAAAATGGGCCTTTTTGGCTGTACTCTCTAAAAATTCATGTGCCTTTGCCCTTTCAATCTTTTGAAATCCATTTACCTGCCTTAGTATGAGTTTCTGCCTTACTTTCCTTTCCTTGCTGGGACTAAATATCTGGAAGCTGGAGTTAAAGAGTGACAGGTTTATTTAACTCAGGGTTTGTAGAAGTCTGAGTCCATAAACTGTTGGCTCTCAGTCAGGGTGGCCCATGACAGAGGGGCAGCTATTCATAGTAGCATGAGCAAAAAGGGAAAAAAGCATCTTTTCACCCCTTTTATCTTATTCAGACTGCTGGTATTAGGGTGGTGCCAGCCCAAGGAATGGACTGATCAAGCTATCACCCACCTTAATGCAAGTACCCTTAATCCTAGCATTGAACCATGAATCAGTCACAGATTCTAGATGTTGCTACCTCTTTGAAAAGATCCATGTAAAAGTACATGAGGATTTGAAAGAATAGCTAGACACAATCCATAACAATTTCCATCCATTCCTACAATAGAGAATAGCAGGTTAAATCATTCCAATGTCATTTCCCCATTTCCTTTTCTTATTGTCTCTCCTACTTACCAAATACCTTTAAATGGAGTAGAATGATTGCATTGTGTCCACCATGTATTTTAAGTAAGTTCTTCTTTTCAAACTCCTCAGCAGCCACAAATATGAATTCACTTTTCTCATGTAAGGCAACATTTTCATACTTCCTGGGGGATGGAAACAAAACCTGTGGAGCTCCACCAGCTTGTCTTGGAAAGGGCGTTCTTTTTTATATATGGAAAATTGAATCTTTAAGATGTGAAGTGACTTGCTGGTCACTTAGTCTTCAATTCTCAATGTCATAAGTTTTCATTATCCATGCTAATTCTATTATATATCAACTCTGAGATGGTAAGATCAAATCCCCTGTCGATTTTCTGTGTCTACATTTCCTAAATTGTCTACATGTGTTGGCAAATTTGGGGAGTGCCCATTTGCAATGAAGTGAACATGAGGGAAAGAGCAAAATTCAGAGTTAAGCTGAAACTGTATGTTACCAGCTGTACTTCTTTCAAAGAATACTAAGCATAGCTTTATTAAAGACTGTTGAACATATCTGATAAAATTATACAAACACTAAAAGGTGTTCATTCTTTTTTCTCAAAATATACTTATCATGAGAAAGAGAAAGCACATGTCTACAAATTAAGAGGTCCCTTTAATAGTTTAGTGTACGGAGTGGGCTTATATGTAAATAATCAAATTTCTCATAAATATATGTTAAACAGGCATTAGTGCTGAGGAGATAGCTCAGCATTTCAAGTGCCTGTCTGATAATCACAAGGACCCAGGTTATATCCCTTGTAACGCATGCCCAGCTGGCTCCATAATCCTATTGGCCCCATGCCACCCACTGAAACCAGGCATGATGGCCCATGCCTGTAACCCCAGGACTGAGAGGCTAAGACAGAAGCATGCATCCCTAGAAGTCCAAGCTATGCAGAGAGACCCTGTACCAAATAAATAAGTAAAATATTATAAAAAATAAAAAAGAAATTAAAAACTTTATCTCTCATTTTACTGATTTCCTGTACCACTAAAATTAACACAAATATGCATTAATAACATAAAAATAATTGGAATGTACATGATACTTATATTTAGTATAAGAAATATCAAACAGAAGATGTTTCACTAAATTGTGAATTTCCTTGACATTTAATGAATTTTCAAACATATTTTGGTGAATTAAAAATTTAACTTCTGAAAAATCAAGATGTTTAAACTTGTGTCAAAGTTACTGGAAACTGTAGTTGTCATGGAAGTGGATTTCTGAAAATGTCCTCTGCTCAAAAATTACCATAAGGGAGTGCGTCAAGTGGAACTAGAGACTGCATAGGGCTTCTTTTGCTCTAGGTTGAATGAAATTTATATTTTTATTAATCTTCAACATATGAAAATGATGTATTAAAATGAATTGTATTTTATTTGCATTTTATATATCCCCTTCATTATCTTAGTACTAGAGGCAATATTTTCCAAATACAAGGAGGACATGGCATCTGTTATGGTTAAAATAAATGACGTGGCCATAGCAAGCAACTCAGTGATCAATGACTAGTGTTTTAGGAAATGATGGTATTCTAGAAAAGATTCAGCAAGCCTATTGAAAGGAAGTTCTATCTAGGATACAGCCAGAATACCTAATGTAATGAAAGCCTCTGTGCTTGAACTTTTGACTTACCATGCTGCATCATTTCAAATCAAAGAGCACTGATGTGATCAGTACTGATGAGATGATGGAAGAATATTGATTTTATTTAAGAGCGCTAGTAACTTGAACAATTATGTGTATATATTTTGTTACAGTCCTCTGAGCACATTAAGCTCCTACTTTGTCCAGAAAATGGTATTGAAAATAAACTACTTCTTAAAAGAATACAAAATAGTTTTTAACAAATGCATTAGAAATGATGCAAAATTTGTATAAACAATAAACAAAGTAATAGAAATTCAACAATGATTCCTCTATTGCATTATGTTATCTTTAAATCAGTTGTTTAGATTGCCAGATATGAATGTACAAAATTGGTTGAAAAGAAATAAAAAGTTATAAGAAATTAAAAAGAAAAAATTAAGAATGAAAAGAACAAAAAATGTAAACATTAACTTCTCTTTTCAAAAGACCAACAGAAATCAGCAGTACAATTACCTAAATCCTGCATATATACACATTTTTCCTCTTCCTTCTTTTGTCCTTTTTCTTATCCCAGTTTTTACCATTTTTCTTCCCATGGAACAAATTCTTTCTCTTTTACAATATCTAATGTACTTTTCAGATTTTATTTACCCTTTCAGATTCTCACACTAGTAAGAAAATATGATGTTTGTGTGTTTGGGTCGCATTTACTTCACTTACTAGTATAGTCTGTAGTTGCGTGCATTCTTAAATCACTTTTATACAACACGAGCTATATTAATGCTATATTGGTAGTCAGCACAAATGACTCTGAAATGGATGACCACTTACAGATACGGAAAGGAATGAGACAAGACAAGATTAGATTATCTATCACTCTTACCTAATATCAAAATTTTTCCTTTTCTGATAGTACTGTACCAACTTCCAACAAACAGGTTGAATTTATAATAAAATTTTAAAACTTTTTTTCTTAAAATAGAACCATCATACTTAAATCCTTACTCATCATAATGAATGTGTTTTGCATTAATAAAATTTAAGCTCTTATATAGCATGATATCACAAGTATGGTAGATATTTCACACTCTCTCACTTTATCTCAGGATTTTTGCTTTTGAGGTAGCTGAAAATGGACTAAAATCTCTGCAACTATAAGTCAAAATGAAATCACTCTTTTAGTTGTAGACATGGAATATTTTATTCCAACAGTGGGAAATTGCACTTATACACTGATTAAAATTAATATGATATATATTATATAAAAATATAATATATAAATATATATTATGTTATGTTCATTATATAATATATATTAATAGATAACATGCATATTAAATATATTATAATTATAATATACATATTATTATATATTATATATATTGTAGCAGCATATATATGACTTATACAGGACTTACATATATAAAATCAAGGCTTGATGCAAATATGTAAGGGGCTCACTGTGATTCACTATGAAGGTCTGCTGGAGGCTCCAAACTACATTCTTATCTGCTGCTGGCATTTCAGTTACTGTCCTTTCTGCTTCATTATAGGGCCAACGTGTCAACAAACTGCACAGTTGCCTCCATGTATTGCAGAGTCTTTTCTTTTATGCCCCACTCAAAGGCAGTGGGCTTCTGCATCACTTCTCAAATGAGTAGTGTAATATTCCCAAAATAGAAATGTGTTGCTAAAATTCTGGTAGAACCAGGAGGCATCCTGCTATTTGGGTTGTAGGAGGAGCCAAGTGGAACAAGTCTTCCTTCACCTCAGAAGAGTTTCTCTACATGCTCCCCACCATTGGACTCCTAGATATTCTACTGAAATAGAGGAACTTTGTATTTTACTTAAGTTTATTTCTCATCATTTAACATGCAAATGTTTAACCAACACGTCCTGTGTGTTTGCTACCTGTTCCTCTCAGGATCAAATCAGAAAATGACAATCATAAAGCAGGGCGCGGTGCTGCACACCTATAATCCCAGCACTTGGGAGGCTGACGCAAGTGGTGCGTATGAGGTCATCATGGGCTACAAAAGTGAGCACAAGGCAGCCTGAACTGCATAGCGAGACCCTTCGCAAAAAAAAAAAAAAAAAAGGAAGGAAGAAAGAAAGAATAAAATAAGAAAATGTCAATCATATAGTGGTCCTTTGGGGGCACTATGTGCAATAGTATGATGATAGAGATTTCTAAGAATTAAGTTATGGCAAAATGTTGGAGACTTAATATGCCCCTAAGGTATACAGCAAAGGTACTTTGGTGCCTTTATCAGCTGAAAGCAAATTGATGTGGGTGGGCTTTATAGTTAGATATGAAGACAAATATTGTTTTTTTTTATTTTTCTAATTAATTTAACTAGATAAATAATACTAACATAAATAACATACAGAACACATATGCATAATAATACATAATTGCATAATGATCGCATTGATCATAGGAAATCTGTGCCTGTACTTAATGTATCTTAACATGCTTTCCCCATCCCTTTCCTTTCAATTCTTCTTCCCCTCTCCATTTACAAAGCTTTGTTTCTATCATTTTCCTTCTGGTTGTGGTTTGTGTCTAGTTATTCCGCCAAAGCCTCTTGCAGTCATGGAGTAGACTTCTAGAGTTTGTGATTAACTCATGATCCAGTGCTGGAATTATGGCTGTGCGTGCTGCTGGGAATACAGTGTGAGTACTGCACCCAGCCTGGGGTGGATAGCCTGCATGCAACAGAAGGGAGGCAGACTTGCTTCTGTTGCCATTATTTCTGCCACTCCTGCCCTTTTGCTCTTGCTGTTTTGATGTTTTCCACTGCCATGAGCTGCTGCCATCTGCCCTGTGTCAGTCTGCCTTGGAGCCAGTTGAGTATGGACTGAAACCTCCACAAACAGTGAGCTAAATAAATCTTCCCTTCCTTAATTTTGGGTGTGAGATATTTTGTTCCAGTAACAAGAGAAATGTAACTGAGAAACTTCTAATCATTTTTAAGTCTGTTTTCACCTCCCATCTATTGTTGCCCTTCCCATTTAAACTGTTTCTTCCTACTAACACATATCTATTATCTATTTTGGTCTTTATTGACCTTTTGCTCACAATGTGAAAGAATGCAGTACTTAAGCAAATGCGTCTGATTTAAAATTGTGTTGCCAAGACACATTTACCTAAAAATGTTGCAATTTTATCTTTTTTATGCAAAGTAGGATTCCATTGTACATAAAAAACACATTTTTATCTATTAATACATTGGTGAGCATATACATTATTTCTAAGGTGTAGCTATTATAAATTCTGCCGATATAAACGTGTGTATGCATGTGTTGTGTGGTATGATGCTTTTAACACTTCTAGGGAGATTCCTAAAATGGCTCAGCCAAATGGAACCTCTACCTGTAGTTTTTTCAGGAAACTCAGTGGTGTTTTCCATAACAGCTACACCAATCTACACTCACACAAATAGTAGAAATGTGTTCCTTAGGCCCCACATTCTCACCATCATTTGTTACTATTTGCTTTCTTGATGATAACCATTATTTTTGGAGTGAGATGGCTATAACTCCCTCGATTACCAGAACTTCACAGTTCTCCACCCTTCTCAGAGGGCTACAATGACAGGCTGGATCATCTGGAATCAACGTCAGCACAGAGCAAGCAACGTCAGCTTTCCCTGAAATGTTTGATGTTCGTTTCCTCAAGGCACAGCTCATTTTATCAATGACCTTTAGCCTGATGTGGAAGAATGATAAATGGATTAACAGCAGAACCTGCTGCAATGCACCTCAAGTGCCATAACCTCTCTCTAACTGAAGCAACTGTGGGTGCTCACATCTCAGTATTGATGGAGGGGCCATACTTTTACAGTGCTGTGTTGATACTCTTTTGTTCACTTGTGTTAAAATGCTTACACCTATGTGCATACACTTAAAAATTTAGTAGACTTGGGTTAGGGAGAGATAGCTTAGCTGTATAAGGAGCTGCCTGGGAAGTGCAAAGTCCTGAGTTCAATCCTTGGTTAAAAAAAAAAATGCAATCCCAATACTTGGGGGGCTGAAGCAGGAAGATCATCGTGTGTTCGAGACCAGACTGGGTTACAAAAGTGAGCTCTACGCCAGCCTGAACTGCATAGGGAGACCCTAAAAAAAAAAAAAAAAAGGTTGTTGCGTATTTAACTTTTGGGAACATAATGATTATTTAGCCAATATCATAAGTCTACATCTGCCTGACCACTCAATTTTTTAATGTATTTAGTACAAGGTCTCATTACCCAGCTCACACTTGTATTGATTCTCCTATTTTCAGCCTCCACAGAGCTGGGATTCCAGGCATGTGCCACCACGCCCTGACTGAGTGGCCAGCTTAGCGAGCCCAGGGATGGAACCCACACGGCATATGGTACCAGCTATGGAATTCTGATCCCTGTGCTTGCCTAAGTGGGCTCTCAGTCTATTGAACTGTCTATCTTGCCCTTGCAAGAGTACTCTGATTGTCACTGTTTCTGCCATCTGTTACAGTAAATACACACACATTGACTTTGGCTAGTGAGTGGTGCTCCTTGCCACTGCCAGGCTGAGAACCAATCAAATCCATCACCCTTACAATTCCCAGTTGAGTGACTTTTGTCCTTACTCTAAGTTTTAACTAACCAATAAGTTTTATCATGTAGTTCAGAGTAATGAAAGGACTTCTCAAGAAACTTGATCATCCTCCCATCGGTCTGTTGCCTAAGGTATCAGTAAACTGTACATTTTGTGGACCTTTATAGTGTGGTAGATTGTTTTATGTGGGAAATTAAGTCCACATTTCTCATTTGCTTGGTAACCTAAACAATAGTAAACCAAGAAATATCAGTGATAAGCTGGGCGTGGTGGCTCACGCCTGTAATCCCAGCACTTGGGAGGCTGAGGCAAGAGGATCGCTGTGAGTTCGAGACCAGCCTGGGCTACAAAAGTGAGCTCAAAGCCAGCCTCAACTGCACAGTGAGACCCTGTCTCAAAAAGCCAAAAAACAAAACAAAACAAAAAAAAAGAAATATCAGTGATATATAGCATACTTACGGTGGATCGTATTTGAGTCATACCTTAGCCAATCTATCAAATGAACTGTTAGCACACTTTTTATCTTTTTGAGCTGTGACACTGTATTTACAAGGTTTATTCAATGGAGTTTTATCAAGAAAATCAGCCTAATCTGTGTTTATATATCTTTCACCATTATCCCACAGCTTTAAATTTGATTCCCATCTTCTCTTAGGTCTCTGCTTATAAAGATTAGAAAACTCAGGCAGTTATTTGGTAGTGTATGGGTCATGTTGAGTACCTCACACTTAAGGAACCCTCTGAAACTTCAGCCTCATTGTGGGCTTAGAGAAAAGGCAAGTGGGAAGGGTGGGTCTTAAGGAATATCAGTACAGTCTCATTCCTAGTACTTATCAGGGAGTGTCATTACTTTTTTCCATAGATAAATGAAGATTTTTTTCTCATCAACTGTAAGAGAAGAAGCCAACACCATAGGTGACTGCTATGGGGATGCCCTTGCCACCAATGGTGGTTAAAATCTCTCCCTCTAGTAAAATGTTCTCATGAGAATTTAAGAGTTCAATTCGTCTAGCCTCCTCAGCTTCCTCTCAATTATCTCTATCCCATCTTATGAGTTTTCATTCTGTTTGAATCAGCACTTTCCCATTCACTTTAGATAGCCCTCAAAACTGAGGGATAAGTTAACCAAATTATAAAGGTTGTTTTGATTTTCGGTACCTTTGGTTCCACTGGTAAAGGAAGGAAGAATTTCCCACAGGACAGCCTTACAAACACTTAGATTCAAGCTGCGTATGTATACAGAGCTGGAAATTTGAACTTTGATCTCCTTTTCATTTCTTCACCTGTGCTCTCCTTAGGAACTTGTAAATTGATATTCCTTTTCATATTCCTTTCCTAGTGACTCTAGAGATGCCAAAAACAGGTAACCAGCATCATGCTTTGCTTTTTTCAAATTTTTGTTTTTATTTTTCCACAAGTGTCTAAACATGAAGCCACTAAATTCTTGCATCTTACAGGTGGCAATTAGGATAATCAAATAGTTTGTGTGGTGTATTACTTTGAAAAGTTTACCTATGGATGAAGTGTGCTCTCTGCATGATCTGTTTAGATTTTAGCAAATTATAGAGCCAAGTCTAGGAGCTAGTAAATCTTTAAGCAAACTTCTTTTTTATATTTTCCTTCTTTAGAATAAGTGCTGGTACAAGTCTACATTAGTTAGGGTTCACTGGAAGAAGTGAATCAATATAAAATATATGTATAATTTACAAGGGATTTATTAGGCAAGTTTACAGCATAGAAGGCTGAGAGTGCCAGAGGCTGTCTGTAGAATCAGAGGTGGAAGAATACAAAATGAGCTTATTTGGAGGGAATAGTCAGAGAATACAGTACTGTCTGAAGGCTAAAACTTTGTAAATTCATTGCAGAGTCAGTCTGTATCAAAAAGCCAAGAAATCTGCACCAGAAGGCTGAAGAGCTTGTGATTTTAGCCAGAAGGAAATGGAGACCAACATGCAAAGATGATGGCAAAGACTGGTGCTCCTTTGGATACAAAGGGAAAGAGGCAAGATTTAATCCCTCCCCTTTTTTCATTCTGCAGTGTAGAAGCCTATTAGCTGGTACCAACACCTTCAGTATTTTTTTTTTTCTCCTGAGTGTGTGGCCTGCGTGGAAATGATCTATAGACACATCCATGAATTTATTGACCTGCAAGATGTTTCTTACTCAAATGACCCTGACGTTTTGTTATTAATAAGCACATTTGTTGGAAGAAGAGCAAATCCAATCCATGAAGAGTACTTCAGGCACGATAATTTTGTAGTCATGACTAAACACTGTGTTTGCTAAGGCTCCAAAGCAGGAAAATAACTTGTTCTCAAAAGGAAAATAGCTACTTAGGGGTAATACCTAGGCCTTGCTTTAAAATGCTAAAATCTTATAGATGGTACACTTACAGGGACCTCATATGATCTAAACAGCCTCACTGTCTACTTGTACCATTTCAAATTCAGTAGCCATACCTATCATATAGCTCGAATAGCAAGACAACAATTTCCAGGATTTAAATCTTTGGTTTTCATCACTATATGCTTTCCCTTGAGTGAAACTTTATTTTTTGGAATGCCCATATGGAATCAGGACCACCTAGAATCCCAGTAATCTCTAGAATGGTGGAATACATGGAAAACTTCCAGCACTAACGTCTAGATATTTCTGCAGTGGTGAAATTCAGGTGGTATATGCAACGGTTTTGCTATCAAAGTTGCTCTTAGGAGCAGTATCGGCCCATAGAAGGTAGTACTGCACTCAATTTAAGCCCAATGTAAGACTCAAGGATCAAAACTCAAACTGTATATTTAAAATAGAGAATCACCCATTAACAATCCTATCATTTTAGCCAAATTGCTTAATCTATGTCAGTGATAGTGATCATAAATAAAAGTCATGCAGGTTTGTTTTCCAGATGAATTTAAAATTTAAAATAAAAACCCTGATACAAAGAATTTAACTCACAGTAGCTTTCATCATCAATTCATAGTATATTCTTTTTGAATTTATCTCTTCTAAAAAAATTTTCAGCCAGGCGTGGTGGAGCACACCTGTAATCCCAGCACTTGGGAGTCTGAGGCAGGAGGATTGCTGTGAGTTCGAAACCAGCCTGGGCTACAAAAGTGAGCTCAAGGCCGGCCTGAACTGCATAGCAAGACCCTGTCTCAAAAAGCCAAAAATAAATAAATAAATAAATAAATAAATAAATAAAATAAAAATCAATAAAAAAAAATTCTCTAGGCTAATGCTATGAGGCATTAACTAATGTTTATGACAAGGATTTTAAAATCGACTTTATTTCTTAAACATTTAAACCTAATAATAGAATTTATTTATTTTTATTTAGCAGAACTGGGGATCAACTCAGGACCTTGCACTTGCCAGGCAGGTACTTTTATCCTTGAGCTATCTTCCTACCCCTATATTTACTTAATTGCTTGCATTTTCCAAATACTAGGATATATTTGTAATAAAAAAATAAATACTATTAATATACACTCACAAAAACTACATTGTAAGTTACTTCTGATTTCTTTTATTTCATTAAAATGGGAACTTGTTAAATGTGAACAGCTATGGAAGAGTGAGGAATCTTTAGATATGAAGGTAAAGATAATGAGGAAATTGGAGTGCTAGTGAACAGAAGTTGCTTATTACCCTTGTACTAGGTACGTAACTATGCTTGCATTGTAAGATAAATAAAAAATGCAGCACGCTTGTTCATGACCATGTGTCAAATAGGAGGGAACCAGTGGCAACTTTTAAAATTCAATGAATATTTTATATTATTAAAACTTTACTTATAAACTAATCATAAAGCTTTATAAATCATTGCTATATACAAAACAAAAACTGAGAGGTTTTTTTTTTTTTTTTTTTTTTTTTTTTTTTTTTTTTTTTTTTTTTTTTTTTTTTTTTTTTTTTTCATATATCAAGTAAACCTTGGAGCCAGGACTTAAATCTAGCATTTTTGAGGCATCTTGATCTAGTCTAACATAATCATATTGTTTTATTCAAAAGCAGTTGAAGATTTGAGAGTAGTATGGTTTAAAAAATTAAGATTTTAAGTGTGCTTTATCAGTATCATAAGCATGTTTGAATATTACATGAGCAATGAGATTTGCATAGTTCATTCTTACTAAGTGATTCATTGTAATACAGAAATCCTTATGTCTCAATGAGAAATTTAATAGGAATGTAATAAAAAGAAAAGAGCCAAAGAAGGTTCTGAATAAACTTTCCATTCGTATGTAGGTAACTGGGAAATTGAAAGTGAACACAGAATACATAGAAGGTCACAACGGAAAATAAGAGCCCAGGCAGTGTTAAACTCTAGCTTGTAAGAAGAACGAACACACATCCTAAGTCACACCCAAGTATTTTAGCACAAAATAGATGTCCTAAAGTTACAAGATATTTGAGCAAAAGCACTGCGCAGATGTTTTGTGACCATTAACCTATTCAGTTCATGGAATCTTTCTAGCTAACTACCTAAAACTATAAGTAATAAAAAAGTAAAGATAAATAGCTTAGTGAAAGAATAGAAGAATAAAGAAAGGAAGAAAGGGAGGAAAAAAGGAAGGAAGGAAAGAAGAGAAGAGAAGAAGGAAGAGACAGGAGGGAGGGAAGAAGAGAGGGAGACATTAGATTTTAGTTTTGCAATCCATGTGAGGAAAGCTGAATTTAGTGTAAATTACATACATCTCTGGAGTATTTAAAAATGTGGAACTGTTACACTGTTTACTTGTATTTCTGTCTTTCAACAATGTAGTACAAGAAATTTGGAGAAAAAAGAAAAAAATGAACAACAACAGCAAACGAATAAGCAAAAAACCCCCAGAAGAAATATGAAATGGATTAGTGCTAAACATTGTCAAACATTATGCAAATTTAATCTCATTTATCTTCAGTAGATCTCCAAACAGGAGATCTGCCACTGCTAGACCACCATAAAGAGCCATTAAAAGACCAAGAGAGAAATGATTTCAATATTAAGATAAAAAGTTGTGTCAGTTGTAGTGTAAAACTGCACATTAATTCCTCTGAGTTTTCATCGGAAACAGTGATAGACAGTTCAAAGGAGCAAAAGATCAATCAAGAACTCTATATGCAAAATTATCCTTTAAAAGTAAGGGGAGAGAGCTGAATGGAACCTCTAATGGATTTTCCCTTCTAGGACTGTCCACTTTGGTTTCCATAGAGATTGTACCAGTCTACACTACCACCAGCTATGAAGAAGGGTTTCATCTTGTGTGCCTATATCTGGTAATATGGACAACTAATTTTAAGACCACAGTAAGCAATATAATAGCATGGCTGAATTCCTATCATTTTGTTTAGTGCAATTCTGTATCATTTCTAAATTTTTACTCTTTTTATTTCCTTTAAAAATAAATTTTAAAATAATAGATAAAATAAAATGAGGGCAATGTGTGGTGCTCATGAACAAAATTGTAGTGTTAGCAGTTTGAGTTTCTGATGCTTAGGAGAAATGGCATAAAACATTTTTGTACAGTGAGTGCTGTTTCCTCCCATGCTCTCTCTTGCCGTATTCCAAAGGTGTGCTGTTTAGCTGTGCAGTTGGGTGTGGTTAGTAGGCATGAACATCAGAATGAAGTATACAAAAAAAAAAATTAAAAAAAAGAAAAAAAAAGAATGAAGTATGAGTGACATTTTTTAGGTCAGCAAAAAGTATACAGCAGAAATAAATTATGGACCTCATTAAGCTCACTTAATGATATTTATTCTTTCTTTCTCTTGGACAGCAATTGTTTCTCCTTGAAGGAGGCAGCGAATTCTACTTTTAAATATCCTATATAGTAACAAATCGATGTGTGCTGGCAGCTGGATCACTGGCACTGCAATGAGTAGATTTATTACATTCAATTATTTTGTTAAATGTGTTATTCTTGTATCAAACATTAGAATTACTTGCTAAAAAAAATCCACATATAATATAATTATAATCTAATAAAGTATATTACTTATGAACCTTGATATGTAAAATTTAGCAAATTTATATTGTCTTTGTTTTGAATTGTAGTAGTCATATTTTTCTTTAATTTTTTATCTGGCAAAATTTATTTACTACACATTTTATATATCTGATTATTTGCTATGTATAATAAAAGTTATAAAATATTTAAAATATTTCATCAACAGTGGCATTGAAGTGAAGTTATACCCCAAAATTATTGAATAACTAGCATGTATAGTGGATCTCTGTAATTTGAACACACATTTTATTGAATTTAAGTTACAGTTTTTCCCTTAAGCATTCTCTGGTATATGAAAGAGCAATAATGCATGACCTCTGTCAAACTCTGCAGTCAAGTGCTAACTGTGAATTTTGCAGTGGGTAATAGGCACACAGTGATTGTAAAAGCTATGTATGAATATATAATAAACACTGAGTATATTACAAAATCAGAATTTTAAGAGATATTAAAACATTCACGCATCATAATCATAGGAGACAAAAAATGAAGAAAGAACTACATGGAAAGAGAATTGAGTATGGGATACTGAGTGAATTGTAGAAAAAATAATCTGCCTGTATTTATACATACAAAGAAATGGTTTACATTTTCTAAAAAATTAGCAGTTGTGTACCTCACTAACTTGCCTAAAATTTGTCAAACTTACTATTTCTTTCTTCTTGTTGGTTTTCACTTTTTAAAATATGCTAGCATCTAAGAGAAGTAGGTGTACATTGCAATCCCAGTTTCCTAGTCAAAGTGAAGCAACATAATTCTATTTCCAGAGACTCAGAATTCAGAAACATAGAGACTAAAAAATGTTTTGCATTCTACATAGAAACAACTGCTATGGCTGTCGTTTGGTGAAAGAGAGATAGCCACGTGAAATACTCTGCCAACAGAACCAAGAGAATTGTTCTATAGAAGAGGAATAAAAGCAAAAGAGAGATACAGAGAGTAGAGTACAATATCTGCGGTGTTGCATATCTTGAACCACTCAATGAGAGAAATAACAGATTTCTATGCCTCAGGACCTGTTTGAGCATTATCTGATGTGTTCCAGCTGATTTTTCTTTCTTCTGAATGAAAATAGCACTCCTCTAAATTATTCTTTTTGATATTGAACACTTGCCTTAAGAATATTTTAAGCATTTTACTTCAATTTTAATCATCTGTGCATACTTGCAAAATGTGGATTTTAGTTGTTTCAAAATTTAGAAAAGCATTTAAATTTATTAAAAGCTCCTATCATTTTGACATTAATAAATGTAGAATTAATACTGCTTTCTGTAACACTTTGAAAATTTCGTGGAGTTTGTACATGCAATTTGTTATAAATTATCATAATTTTAAAAATGAAATGAAGATTGACCCCCAAATACAGTAAAAGTAGAAGGCATTTATATTATTTATTTTTAAAAAATAAAATTCTAGTAGCTTGGATTTTTACATAGTCATACCATACTAGTTAATATTTGGAGCTCAGTTGGTTCCTATGGCGAAAGAACACTCAGACATGGGTGGAAAATTCAATCATAAATTATGTTAGACTTTATGTGTATCCAACTTTACAAATTCTACCCCTTTCACCAACTTTGATTTTGAGAAGCACTTATTAAAATGCCAATAGTTTTTCAAAGTAAAATACAAGGCATGTGAGGAAAAAACATACCCCGAAGCTATTTCAGTGTATCATAAAATTATCCAAACAGGTGTGTTTATAATCCTAAGAAACTGAGAAAAACAGTCTGTAATGGCATACTCCCATTTTCACCTCTGAGTGATGTACGATTAGAATATAAACCATATGCATTTTGGAAGGAAACCCTCTTGTTAAGCCATCTTACACACCTCCAGTGCACATTATCTCCCTGTGATCTTCCAGGCCGCTATTTTAGCATTGTTCTAAAGCACATTTCATGAACAACATAGCAGGCATTTACAGGGCTCCAGGTTCTATTATGTGGAAGTATAGTGCATTACAAAGCAGCCACAGGTGTGCACCGCAGGAAGTGGTAAAACTTGATTTATGGGGGCTCAGAGGCAGATCCATCCCCGTAAGACTCCATCCCAGGTTCAGTCTTCCATCTGTTCCACCAGTCTTCAACTGGTTGCATCTAAAAAAGTGAAATATCTTCATGTGAAATCTGCAGGAATCATCTAAAGGTGAAATTGTTTGAAAAAAGACAAAGGAACTTTAATGCAGTAGCTATGGTTAAAATATGAATGTTACTTATCAAATTAATTTGAAAATGCATCCCATTTGTTCTATAGTGCCACAAGGACTGGCTTTCACTATATTCCATACCAGCTTCTATATCAACAATATTCCAAGTAACCCAGCTAATGTATCAATATAATTTTCTTTACTACTCTATGTTGTCTTTTCAGTGGAAACATGACAGTGAGGTATATTTCTATTTCTAATATTCAAGAAAGTTCTTTCTAAAATATAGCACACTTTCCTCCAGCATTGATCGTTCCATTCTATGATACCTCCATTTTAGTTAGAACAAACACTTAGGTACACCTAGGCTATTTGTGCTAATGAATGCATTCTAAGAAATAGAAGTATACATGAAAACAAAAATTATACATTCAAAAGTATATTAAAAGAGCTAATAATTGTTCAATGACAGTTTTGCCTTTCTAACTAGTTTTTGAATGCATTCAAAGTTAAATTTGTTATATGTACCTCCAATAAGTGCTATCCCAGAGATAGTCACAAAACTACCATGACTCAGTAGTAGTCTTCCTTTTGCCTTATATTTAAACTATATTTATCGTTCAATATTTCATCTTTTCTCGCCAGCCCATAATATTTTCTCACAGGCTACTTTTTTTTCTAAAAACAAATAAACAAATAGTTTCATATTCCAATTTCCCATTGCTTCCATGTACACTTTTACAGAAGATATCCAAGGAACTTCTGGAGTTGGAGATGGTGGTAAGAAGTAGGATAGAAGCCAGTACCTGAACTGCAATTGAAAACTGGTTCCATAATTTTAACATCTAGGGTGTTTTTTTTTAGCACAAAAAATAAATACAGTGATACCCACTTTCATTAATAAATGCTTAATTTCTCATCTTTGAATATAAAAACACAATACTTACTAAAATAAATCATTTCACAAGGTTTGAATTTTAATCTTAAGGGTGACTAGAGGGGCAGAGTAATACCAACAGCAAAATGGGAAACAGAAGAAATGCCAAGTGAAGAAGAACATAGAGACAGGAAAAGAAACAGAGTTCTTGTTAGTATCTGGTCAGAAGACAGAAACTATGTCAATGGCCTTAAAGGGGCAAATTTGGATCAAGCGCTATGACCCAGTAGTACAACAAACTGTACTTCACTGTGACAAAGAAGACTTTAAGGGGTAAAGAAGTAGTGAATGCACCAAAGAGACTATAGCTGTAGGTCTGTGGGAAAAGAGTAAGAAACTCTTAGGAATATATAGAGCAGAAATTTGTGGGCTGTCTTTTCACTCTGTTGGTGCTTTCTTTTGATATGCAAAAACTTCTCAACAAGAGGAGGTCCCATTTGAGTTCTTTAAAGTGTTATATGTACATTTTAATTTTTGTTCATAAACTGTTTATCTACCCTGATGTCTTCGAGATTTCCTCCTACTTTCTCTTCCAGGAGATTTAGTGTTTCTGTTTTAATATTTAGATTTTTAGTCCATTTTGACTTTAGTTTAGTGCATGGTGATAGACCTGGGTCGATTTTAGTTTTAAGCATGTAGAGAATCAGTTTTTCGAGCACCATTTGTTAAAGAGGCTATCTTTCTTCCTGTGAACATGTTTGGCCCCTTTGTTGAAAATAAGATGGCTGAGTGTGCTCGTAATTGCTTCTGCATTACCTTTTCTATTCCACTGATCCTCAGGTCTACTTTTTTTTCTGTCAGTGTCATGGTGATTTTATCACTGTAGCTTTGTAGTGCAACTTTAGGCCAGGAATTGTAATGCTTCCTACCTTATCTTTGTTTCCCAGGATTGTCATTGCTATTCTAGGTCTTTACTGGCCCCAAGTAAATTTTAGGAATTATTTCTTCATGTCAGTGAGGTGTGTTGGTGGTATTTTGATAGGAAGAGCATTCAATCTATATAACAATGTTGGGCATGCGGCCATCTTCACAATGTTAATTCTTCTTATCCAGGAGCAGGGAATATTTTTCCATTTTCTGAAATCCTCTACAATCTCTTTTTTTCAGAATACTATACTTTTCATTGAATGGAACTTTTACTTCTTTGGTTAGATTAGTTCCTAAGTAATTGACTTTCCATAGTGCTATCGAAGAAGGTAATGTTTCTCTAATTTTTCACTCAGTGTGTTTATTTTCTGTGTAGAGAAATGAACCTGTGCTGTAACATCCTATTACTCAGTGGTGTATAAAATTTTCTGTTCAAAATTATGGTGCTAGAGAGGAAAGGGACGAATGGTGTGTAGTGAGCCTAAGGAGAGTAACCTCAAGAGAAAACATTCTCTCAGTCTTTCACAGAGAGCAATGACTGTGATTCATTCAGATAGCTGACACTGACAAAATCCTGAGGGAATTTTGCTGACCTTGTCAGATACAAAAGTTACATGTTAGTTATACAGTTCTTGCTTTAAGTTGATTTTAACCATCCAACAGAAAGGTTTAACCATGAGGTATAAAAAGTAAAGCCATTAGAGCTGGGGAGATAGTCAGTAGGATAAATGCTTTTCTGGCAAACAGATGGGCCTGAGTTCAATCTCCAGTTCAAAAATAAGTAAAACCACATTTATATGCTGAGCTGTGTCTGATGCCTGATAACACACCAGCCAACTATGTACATTTTAATGTTCTCACAAATATTACATCATTTTGGCTTTTTTCCTTGACAGAAAAATTCATCTGAACTTGAAAATCAGTAAATTGATAAGCAACACATTCTACATGGATGACAGATCATATATATACACCACATATTCATGCTTTGACTTCCATAAAATGACAGCACAACTCCCACGATGCCACCTAGTAAGACCATGTCTTTGTATAAGGAATGATGTCACCCTCATTCATCATCACAAAGATATTAAGTCGTAGTTGTCATTGAAACTATCATTAGCTCTATTAGGTAACTATCAAATTTAGTAATCATAATGATGATTAATTTTTATGCAAAAAGAAAATTATCAGGTAAGTCTCTAAATTTGTGAATACAAATATAATAAAAGGAGAGAGATTAAAATAGGTAATATGTGTATATAAGCCAACATGAGCATCTCAAGCAAAGAAATTACTTCTTTAATTAATCTTGATATACTTCATATTTGAAAACTTTTTTCTGCTAGCCATTTAGTATTTCATTTGATTTCAGCCAGAACACTAGCTACTGGAAATGCTTTAATAAATGAGATGACTTAAACTCTTCCTCTCTGGCATTCAAATCCTGAGTAGTCCTCCGTTTATGTTTGGCTGTTATGATTTGCATAGGAATATTGCAAAGTTGTCCTCCTAAAGCATAAATTCTTGTGTTTTCCTACTGAGTAACAATAAAATTGGAATCAATAACAATTTTATCAATCCTTGGGTAATATATTTTTCTATCATCCGTAGGTAGAAAACTGAGAATGACCACGTGGCAAGCCTTTTTTCTAGCTAAATGTTATTGTTGTTGCACTAAATGATGGAGTCCTCCTTTGAGAAATAAGGTCAAAGCTGCCAAGATAAATATAATAGATATTATAGACGTATACATCTTGTCACTACTCATTGGCCTCTTGCTTTTCAGATTCTGACTATAGGTTCAAATTATATTATTTACACTAACGAACCATAAACTTTACTAACATTAGGGTGAATTCTATTCTATCAATTTATTATCTCCCAGTAATGCTACATATTTATCCTCAATATACCGTTGAGTAGGTCAGCTACTGCTGTGTTTAAGTCCATCAATTTCATTGGCATGTACTACTAATTTCTTCAGTATGGTGGGGGCCTTGATATAATCGCTCCATTACTGAACACTGTGTTTTACAAAAAGCATTCTGTGGAACCAGATATACTAAAGCTGGTACCATCATTATGGGTGAAATATGCACAGAACATATGCATTCTAGTCAGGAGGAATCTCTGCCTACTCTATGATAGAAGAGGTCTATCACAATTGGTCATAAGGCCAGGGAACAACACCATGCTAGGTTCACATTGTCAGTTTATATTTTTGATCACTAATGAGATTAGAAGCTGTGGGGGCTACATCAGCTTTGTTATGGAGAAATCAATGTTATGGAACTCATTGAAAGACCATATGTCTCTCAGTAAAGTCAACTCTTCTCTTACCTTTCTTCCTTCTTTCCCTTCGTCCTTCCTTCCTTCCTTCCTTCCTTCCTTCCTTCCTTCCTTCCTTCCTTCCTTCCTTCCTTCTTTCTTTCTTTCTTTCTGTGTCTCTCTGTCTCCATCTCTCTCTGTCTCCTTGTCTCTCTCTATTTGTAGAGGAGCTCATGACCTTGCCCTTGCCATGTAGCTGTTTGTGCAACTGAACTATATCTCTGACCCCTCAGTCACTTTGCAAGTAAGTCATTGAAAAAGCAAGGCCTTGACAAGTTCCAGAGTGTTTACCCGGGTATTAGGACTTAGGTTCTGAAAACTCTTTTTATAAGCATTTGCAATAAACACACATCCATTCAATACATCTATGATATGTGTCTATTATAGTACATTTATACATGTGACTGCTATACATATTCACACTGTTTCTTGTGCCATAAGCCTTATGATTGTGACCTATTCAAAGGCCTCAGAACTCCTGGTGAAGTTGATGGTTAGGACTTCATGTGCTGACAACACTAAATATTTAACTAAGCTATTTTTCTCCAAAAATCAAAATAATATCTGTAGAAGGCATAAATTTGAAGTGAAATTCTAGTATTGATTCATTCATTCATATTGATTTCCATTGTTTTTATCTGATAATACTTTAAGGCCCTCATTGATGAAAAATATGGTGATGATCATCATATTCCTGTCCCCTGAAAGCAGGCAGCCTTCCCAGTGCATAACTTGACCAGTACACCCACATACAATCAATCCTGGGCAGGCAGCTCTTTACCAATATTCAGATTAGAGAGCTTCTCTTCCCCTGAGGTCTTCATAGTACATGAAAGGTGAATTCTCTCAGGAAGCACACCAGTGTATAGACACTCATCTTATGAGTTTTCTGTTTTCGAGGGCATCTAACTCATGTATTTTTGTTGCTCAGTGCCTGGAAAAAATTGTCGTCTGTATTTTTTTTCTGCTTTGTAGTGGTTTTCAGAGGAAAGTTATATCTAGTATAAATTATTATGAATTAGTTAGAGGCTGAAGAACAAAAGCAATTTGACTCAGAAATTCTTGACAATATCACTGCTATCAACTATTGGACTAGATTTCATCCAAGTCCCTATAATCTGCCCAATTTCTATTAAATACATCACATAAAATTTATATTAATAACAGATTAGATGCTTAAAGCTCAATATCTTCAGAAAGAGAGGTTTTAATTGCTAAATTTATACTTAAAGTAGTTTTTCAAATATTTTTCTCTACAATCTTAATATCAAAACTGATTAATGAAAGCAAACATATTTTGAATAAATTCAGAAATTCAGCAGCTGTGTGAAGATCTCTGACATGTATATAATTCTCTTGTTCTTTGGGTTGCCTTTATTTTCCTGATATATATATATATATATATATATATATATATCAGGAATATATATATATATATTATATATATTAGTAGAAGGTCTACAGGGTCTCACTACACTTAGTGATCCTCCTGCTTTTCAGCCTCCCAAGCACCGAGGTTACAGGTGTGTGACACTATGCCCAGTCTCAATCACCAACTCAGTGCACCCCAGGGGTGGGGCAGGAACTACCAGCTGGGGATGAAACCCCAGTCTATGCAGCTGCCTAAGCGGATGTTTTAATCCACTAAGCTATCTAGCTGACACTTTGTCTATTTTAAAAGTGTTTAAAATTAATCAGTTTCAATATCTCCTGTGTTATATTTATTTTAAATTTACTGTAAATTGTTTCCTTTGGACACAATTACATTATAACTTAAATCATCTCTACACTTTATTTTGAGTTTTAATTTTTGCTACTTTTTCCAGTGAAACAGAAACTTCCATGCGATGGGTCTCGTGTTAAGTCATCTCTGCTTCTTACAAGAGAATTATAATGAACACACAGGCAGGCGCCAGGAGACAGCTGGCAGATAGGTTTACTCGAGCACTTCTGAACAGAACATTTTGATCTAGTAACAGAATTGGTCTCCAGCCTGTCAGAAAAGGGAGAAAGACATATTTAAATTCATAAAGCATAAAATAAAATGGTTTATTCTGTTTCCTGTCATATATAATGGTTTTAGTTTTTCCATGTCATTAACACGCACATATATTCACATATATGTACTGATACATGTATATGTTTACACATAATATATGCATATATAGTTTCATTGTATTTTATGCATGCTTTTTATTATGCATTGAAACATATGTCTATCATTAAGTTATGTCTCAATCTACTCTTGCTATCCTTTACAATGACAGTTTTCCATTATGCAGTTACATGCAACCTTGTTTTTTTATCTGCTATGATTATACAACGTGTCTGGGCGATAAAAACAGCTGTAACCTGCATTATTTCTAAATTCCTATTGGACTTCTTAAATATACACAACAAAATATTTAGTTTTTCCACTAATTCATTATTTATTTGGCTGACACTTGCGTTGATTTCTTTTGCATTAATTCAAAGACTCTCTATTCATGTCACATGACTGCAGGTTTTCCATACACAGCTGTTACATTTTAAGAGGAGAGAGCAGCATGTGTCAGATTTTGGCTACAGACTGAACCAGTAATAGGAGATATCACACATACATTTTCTGTATCAAAGAGGCAAGATGTCTGCATGGAAACATATGTGAAAATACATTTGCTCATCCTCTGAAAGAGACTCAGTAGCACTGTTAAATTTAAGATCACAAAACTTGATTAGCTAAGAATTACCTGTAACATTAATCAGTTATAAATCCTCTGAGGACTGTGAATAACAGTTAAAATGGAACAAAAAATTCTGTGTAGATGGCCCATAAAACAGTATTTTGAGAGAACAAAATTTAGTTCTTCAGCTTAGGTAGCTGTAAAGCCTATGTTGGAACTATTGTCAAGTAGTATTAACCTACATAAATCAATAATTTAAAAAATGTAGGGGCTGGCCAAATAGCTCAGCAGATTCAAGCTCCTATAAGCAGGCCCAGGGCCTGGGGTTCCATCAGTGGCCTACACTGCTGGCCCTGCTCCTGGGGCAGGCTGAGAGGGCAATAAAGACTGCTTATGGTATAACTGAAAAAAGTTCTACAAAATGCTGTATATGGCTTCAAGGTAAATCCTGAGGGGATTTGGCGGACCTTATCAGATACAAAAGTTAAATTTTTTGTTACATAGGTCTTACTTTAACTTGGCCTTACCATTCAGCAGAAAAGTTTAAGCATGAAGTGTAAAAAAGTAAAGCCTGATTAATATGCTGAGCTGTAAAAGGCTCAAGTCAACAGCTTCCCACATTGCCAGTTCTGATGATAACCCATTACTATTATGGACTATTGGATTATACATACAACTACTTTCTCTTAGCTCAATGAGAAGAAATATTTGTACCAATAGTGTTTAGAAAATTATTATGTCTACATCTTGTACTCTGAATAACTACTATGAAGACAGTAATATGCATTATATCAAATATTGTTTTTGAAACTATCACATCGTTATTTCTTTCTTATTAAAATTAATAAAATAAAATAAAAAAGGACGGATCATGGTGGCACATACCTATAATCCCAGCTCTTGCGAGGCTGTAAACAGGTGGATCACTACAAGTCCAATCTAGTAGTGAGACATTAACCACCTTGTAGACCTTTCCCTAAAATTACCAAAAAAAAAAAAGAGAGAAGAAAAGAAAAATATATTTTAATGACTACATAATGAAGGAAAAAATGTATCCCTCAGAGATTTATAGAAAATATCTCAAAGCATACCTGGTAAAGTAATTCAAATACTTACATGTGATTATTCATTAATTTCCTATTTACAAGAAACTTAATATGATTGATTTTATTTTTTGAGACAGTGTTTTGCTTCATAGCCTAGGATGGCCTCAAACTACTAGCAGTCTTCCTGCCTTAACATCACAAATACTGGGATTAGAGGTTTAAACTACCACACCTGGCTGTACACTGTGATTCCTTTATGCCATAACAAACTCAAGTGCTAAGTAATTTAATTTTATTTACTCACTTTATAAAAAGAACAGCACAAAAAAAAAAAAAAAACTTGGTAATATTCATGAAAAACAAAATAGCTGTATTTTTTTTTTTTTTTTTTGCCAAAAATCCAAACAAACAAAAGAAGTGATGACACATAGTTCAGGTCAAACCACAACAAGAATTGAGGAGTCACTAATACACTTAGGAACTGAAAGCAGCAACTTTCTCTTCTGACTATTTCCTTATGAATTTGAGAGCCAACAGAGAGTTACATGCTCCATGCTGGGGTCATGTTCCAGTGGGCAGATCTGTTTTGCATGACTAGCATATGCAGTCTGGTCTGTTCTCTATGAATTTCTTCCTCCTTGATTCAGTTAAGCAGCACCAATGCACAAAGAGGGGCACACAACCACATGAACTTTCTTGTGACATGGATTTAGAAGAAGTGCAATGTCATGGATAGGAACACACCATCATGGACACCATGTCACATGGATAAGCCCAAGGTCAAGCGAGAGGCAGAGGCTCCTATGACCTATACTAAATCTAGGCCAAGGTTAAAGGCAGAACTCAGCCAACTTCAATGCCCAACAGCAATGAAGATTCCATCTATAGAACATACAATTGTGTGTGAACTCTGGTAATTTATAAGAACAAATTTATTATGCATTCATGCAGTCAATTTTGAATAAAAGAAGAAAATGTGATTAAATATATATATGAAATGTTTGGGTGTGTGAACTAAAAACCACTAAGCAATAGCTTTCCAACCAAGTGAAGAATAACACATTCCACACAATGTGTGAGAACATTTTCATATGAAGCATGGTGATAGCTTTATGTGATAATCTACTTATGAAAAGGAAGAATTTTATTTTCTCACAGTTTTGGTGGTTCCAGTCCCTGATAATATATCACATTGCTTTGGGCATATGGCCAGACAAAACATCATGGCAGATTGGAGCAAACTTGCTAACCTCAAAAATGAGGGACAAAGAGGGAGGAAGTGGCTGGGATTTCAGTGTCTTTCAGCACCAGGTCACCTCAGCCTACTTACCCAAATTCAGCAACCTCCCAATAATGCCAAATTTTTTCCCAATATCTGTTAGAGAAAATGATGTGAGATACATTTCAAAATTTAGTTTTAGAAGGCCAGTGAGATAGCGCAGTAGACTAAACACTTGGTTAGGCAAGCACAGGTCTCAGGGTTCAACCTTGGCGCCACTTGCCACTACAGCCCCAAATGCACTGAACTGTCCACCATGGCCCAGCTGGTGGTGCACACCCATAATCCCAGGTGCTGGGGAGGTTGAAAATAGTAGGAGCACTATGAGTCTGAGCTGTGTAGTGAGGCCCTACACCAAATACTTAAAAAAAATAATTGTAAACACAGAAATTCCAGCTCTCCATCCTTCTTCATGAAACGTACTTTAACAGAGTTTCAGAAATGATGTCGGTTTGGTTTAGATATCATATAAGCGTTACGGTTTTTACCAATATTCTCAATTTTCCTACATTTATTTCACGTATTCATCATTTTAGTTTATCATTTCCTTAGTATTTGATATTTTCATTCCTGTGGGAAGATGGCACATGTACATAATGCATTTTAATTCCTTTTTTTTTTTTTTTTTGACACAGAATCTTGCTATGCAGTTCAGGCTGGCCTTGAGCTCACTTTTGTAACCCAGGGTGGTATCAAACTCACATTTGATCCTCCTGCTCAGCCTCCCAAGTGCTGGCATTACAGGTAGGCATCACCATGCCCGGCTCATTTTAATTTCTTTTGTCATATGGTGTCTATGTCTTTTGATGCCCTTCCTATTATTTTTCTATGTTTGCACTACATAATTAGCCTAATAAAGAACCTGCAGAGCATACATATTAAAATCATTTTAGCCTAGGTATATTTGATTACTTGCTACATTTTAGTCCCTAATAGCCATGGAAAGATTTAAGTTTATCCTATGACTTGGCAGCTCATTAATTTTCCCTACAACTGTTAGGAAGAATTGCATTCAGAATTGTCCACGACTTTTCCTTTCATTTTGGCAGCAATGCATTTTTCCTTTGCCTATTGTTAAGGAATATTCTTTAGAATACCATGTGTTTTTTCCAAGGAACAAAGGGGTAAGTGTTTATGTGAAGATATATTATTATATTCTTGGAAACATTGCATTAGTGTTGCAACATGCATAATCTTCTGTGTAAACCCAATCTCTTTATTTGGTCTAATCCATTAAATTTAACTTAACTAAAAAGTTTCTGAAGATATCCCATTTTAGGGCCAGAGAGATAGCTCTGTGGCACAAGTGCCTGGTTTGCAAGATATCCCACTTTACTGATATAAATTACTGATATAAATATATTACTGATATAAATATATTAGTATAAATAATACTAATATCTAAATAATAATTTCTAGAATAAAAATATTATTTTATAATGTAAGTTATATGATAATGAAGATCCTTCTTAGAATTGTATATTCATTTATAAACTAGAGCTTACTAAATCATACATTTGTTTACATCACAAATGTGTAAATAGCAATTTACTCCTGTTCATGATTTTACATGTATATCTATATGTGATGACTAGATTTTCCCTCAAGATATGAATGAAAAGACTGACCGGAGTTTTCAAAATTATTTTCTTTGACTCAAGATGACAGTTATACACTATGATACAATTAATTTTTTCCTCATTTAAATTCCATATTAGGTACTGAAAAGTTATTGTTTGCAAATCATTCTTTTACTATTATTATCTTTATTTTCCTAAGATGAAGTGACATAATACATGAAAGTCCTTTCTCAGTTGTGAAGTCTAAAATAATAAATATATGAAGGGAGAAATGGTAATCGAAATAACAGAACCCATCAGCCAAAAGTGAAAAATTTTTCTTCGATCACTTAAAAACACATGAACTTTCAGTTTGCTAGCCTTTTTTCCCTTTCAACTAAATAGCTCGCACTTTTTTGCTCTCACTGAGCAAGTAAATTTAATAAAACATCCCAACATGAATTGAAATACTTCAATGCCTTCTCAAAGTCTGACCTTTCTTAACTTCAAAAGTTACTCTCTTTTATGGAAAGCTAGTGGGAAAATAGAATATATCAAGATTAATTCCTGCTCTGGGGTCCAAAATAGAGAATGCACCCCTGCTGGTACCATCAACATCACTAACCTGCCAGTTGAAATAACTGCTAGCTTCAATGCACAGATATCTAGAGCTGAAATAGCATTTTTTTTTCATTTTCCCTACTGGTTATTCATTTAGATTATAATATACATTTGATGTGCATGGGGAGCATGTGTCAGTTTTTTTTTTTTTTTCTATTTCTACATTGTATTTTAAAATTTGGGTTCAACATCTCCATTAAAAGACTATAGATATTTAAAATGTTGCATTAAGGGAAAGATAGGATAAAGCTAGTTGATATTTATATTGGCTATATTCTGAAAATAAGATTTTCTCATATGAAATAACCTATAGTATCAACATAAGGTTGAGAACTTCCATTAATTTCAACTGATCATTTTGCCCTTCAGTTAACAGGACACTTGTTTGATACTTATTTCCTTTTAAAATTACATTTGTCTCTTAGCTTGCTGTGAACTGATCACTTGGTTAAGTACATGAGTTGTTAGTAGTCATTTCACTACAGAATATTAATATCACCAAGTGAATTGTAGATTAACTTAGGAAAGCAAATACAGAAAGATTTTTACACATGTTTCTTCTTAATTCCAGTGGATGAGCACAATCTGGCAATGTGGATACTTTGTTTAATGGCTTTATTATAGAAAATACGATATATTTTTAGACATATAATTTCTCACAAATCTGGTAATAGAGATTCAAATGTAGATTGAACCGAGAAAGCAAGGAATTAACTTTTTCCTCATTGACTGAGATTTTGCTGCCCACCACTTGTGCCAAGGTGATCAGACAGAGATAAAGAGAAGAAATGGGAAGGAAGATAAAGCAGGCAGGATAGGCGGTAGAACACATACAAATGGGAAGAAGGGATTGAATCCTGGGTCTTCTACACACTAAGCACATGTTCTGCAGCTGGACTACGACTCCAGGTTCTGTTTACCTGTTATTGGCAGTAACTACATTGAGAACAATATGCATAAGAAAAAACAGGAAAAAATTGTGCTAAAATACAAATATATGACCTATTTTATTAGAAGACAATGTTAGTATTCAACTGTGAGTGAGATGCTCTACCTTAAAAGCGTTTCCCAAACACAGAGACAAACTAAAAGAAAACAGCATGTGAAAGAAGTTGGAAGACCTGATGAATTTAAAGCAAAATAAAATCTGTATCAATAACAATTTTTTTGGCTGATTTTTCCTTTCTGATAATTTTAGTAACAACTAAAGATTATGTGGTTGGTTAATGTTTGAAGCTTGCTTTATTCATATTCTTGAGTGTTTCTGTTAGCAGGCTTACTTATTATCAACAAAATGTTGACCCTGAAATCTATAAAGTGTGTCTGGTTACTGACCTGTGTGGGTGATGATAAAATAATTTGAATAACATTATTCTAAGTGAGTGGATAGAATAAAGATCTAGCTTGCAGAATTATGTTTATGGGAATACTTGTATCTTTCAGCTTTTAATTCTCAGTGAGCATTTGGTTAAGGCTAGAATGATTTGCAATTTTCTATTCATTTTCTGTGTTAACATATCAAGTAACCTCTTCTCCATTTTCACAAGTGCTTTAAAAAGGCATGCAATTGATTTTGTTAAGTGTTCTTTTATTCAAGAGTCCTCAGTGGCACTCACAAATCTATAGGGATCACGTGTCTACTCTGCTTCATGTTCCAAACTCTGAAATTTTAAATCCACTGTCATTTTTGACCTAATTTATAGCGTATCTGTAATGAATGCTCATGTCACCTAGCTCTCCTGGAGTGTGGAAATTTTATGGAGGATTACATAATTCATACCTAATCCACTTGCATTCCTATTTGTTCTATGAAAAGTCACTGATAAGATAAGAAAAATTATTATAAAAATATTTAAATGTGTAAGTGTGCATAAATATCTGACTACTGCTTAACATGCTAAGTATAATTCTGAGGCAAATTACATCAATTCCAATAACAATTAAAATGAAAGTTGTACCTCATGATTAATGTGTGAACAATAAAATAGCCTTATTTTTTTAGAAAGAAAAGTGACACTTAACCATTAGTAACTATGATCATTTCCCAGTTAAATGCAAACATAAAGATTTAGCTACATAGAAAAAAAGATTTTAATGTAAATGATATGTGATTATTGACAGCACTAATTGCGTGTAGGAAACATGTTGCTTTAAAACAGCTAGAGAAAAATGTTCTTGAGGAGTGGACTTATAACTCACTGAAAGGAAAAATATTTCATTTTTATTTGGTTCTTCATCCTTTTCAACTTTCTAGATAGGCTTAGGTGCTACACATTATTTAACTCAAAGCAGACAGTTTTCTGTCACATATCATTGAGTGCTTATACAAGGAGATTGAATTTAATTTCTCATCTTTATCTTCTTATTCATCAACAGTGAATTGGTTAACGCTTTTTAGATGGTCATTTATGACATTCTATTCAGTCCACTTCACACTAACAGCAATAGCACTCAATTTATTACTGTCCATTGAAACAGTGTGACAAAGTTGTGCTGACCTATTAAGGGGCATAAACAAAGACTTACAATAGTGTGATTTCAAGAAATGGTAGGGTATAAGCTGTGGGCTTCCCATGAACTTTGCCCAGGATTCACTTTATGTTCTGTTGCTGAAGACTCATCTCTCGTAAAATATCTAGAGAGAATCATGAGGCAACAAAACAGTTATTACTTGTGTGGAGAGATTTCGCCAAGCTGTAATACAAAACTGAATACCTGCACAGTGTCTCTGTGGATGTTTGCTATCCCTTCAGCACTGTCTTCATAGGTGACAATTTTATTTTGTCATTGAATATATTTCTCTAGATGTAGCCTGTAATTAACGCATTCTGAAAGCCTAAGTTCTTTGAATTTGAGCATTCAGTTGTGAATAAAGTGGCTAATTACATTAGCTGTAGAATATTATCTTAAAGTAAGGGTTGAATAATATACAAAATAATATTTAATAACCAAATCACCCATAATAAACATAACCTAGATGTCCACTACGAACACTCTAGAGGATAAATAACAGATAACAAACAGTAATATATTCATACAAATAATGTATATATACATATCTAAAATATAACAGTATAAAAAGGTAAGCTGAATATAAACTTATATTTTGTTTATGCAGCAAAATTTGCATGGTTTTATCATCAACGTGAGTAAGATTAGCAGAGGAAGCAAAATGAATGCTACACTACTTTCCTTCTAAAATTAATCATTAAGCTTAAGCAATGATTTAACCAAGATAAATTTAATTTATATAGATAAAAATGGACTATTTCATACACATGTGATGTATCTTTACACAAGCTTCTTATTAATAATTTGAAATATGCTTAATATATTTGCTTTTGTTTATAAATACCATTTCAGAAATGAACAAGCATGTTTAGTGTTGCAATATATTAACAACAAATAAAATTATTCTCTTTTTGAAATTTACCATGAAAGGAGAAATTTCATCAATTTTTTCTACATGAGTAATATCCTAGATGATTTTTTTTTTGTCTTTTTGAGACAGGGTCTCACTGTGCAGTTCAGGCTGGCCTTGAGCTCACTTTTGTAGCCCAGGCTGGTCCCGAGCTCACACTGATCCTCCTGCCTCAGCCTCCTGAGTGCTGGGATTACAGGCATGCGCCACCACGCCCAGCTTATTTTTTTTAATGTTCCAAATGACTGAAGTTGTGGCTATTCTACATTAAATGTGATATCCTTTTGGAAATTCTTGGCTATTGGTAATTCTCCTGGATTACAAAGGAAGTGACAAAAAGCCTATTAATTTTATGTAAGTATAAAATATGATATAACTTGCTGCCTTAAACTACAGAAATATTTCATCACGTAAGTCCCACTGTCAGAAAACTGACATGAAAGTGAATGGGTTATAATCATGCTGTTATGTGGGTAGGTTTTTTTTTTTTTTTTTTTTTTGAGATTCCAGAAAAGCATTTCTTCTTCATTTTCTTTCCTTTTCTCTCTTTTGAAATGAAATCTTTCATTTTAAGCTGAACTTAATGTTCCTATCTCGACTTCATCTAATCATTGAACTAGTTTTATTTGTCATCTTAATTCTCCTTTCCCATGGGAGAGAAAAACAAAACAAAACTAGTAAGATACAAGCCTTTAGGTCTGTTATTGTGCCTACCATAATGACTGCTATTAGTATCAGCAACTTAGTTGTGAGTGAAGAGGATGTATTTCTAATAAAATGTTAACAGAATACATTAAAATGGCATAACATTGATAAACAGAAAATTTCTTTCTTTCTTTCTTTTTTTTTTTTTTTTTGTGGGACCACAGTTTAAACTCTCAATCTTACACTTACCAGACAGGCACTTGTGCCATGGGTCTATCTCCCCAGCCCCTAGAAAATTTGTTCATTTTAAGGAAAATATATAATATGTCCTTATTTGAAAATACATAAAAATATCAGTATTTTTCATTTGTAAATATATACTAGTAAGAGATGCATAAAGAATTATAAAGAAATGTCAATTTTGAGCGCAATAGTAACTGAGAGATGGCTGAAAATTTATGAAGTGGCATTTTAAAATTATTGCATCAACTTAAAATAATACAAATTTTTAAAATTTACATGTAAATGGCTATAGAATGGAAGAAGAGGTAACACACACTTGGTGAATCTAAGTGTTAAGTGGCAATGTAAAGGGAAAAATAAACAGAAATGCCTAAAACAAAGTGAGGACATGGCCGAGAACTCTGTCTGGTACAAGAGTAGGCAGCATTCATGAAGGAGAGATTGACGGCAAGAGACATAGCATGTGAGAGAAGACAGGTACGCTTTCCTCTTTGCAGAATTGTCTAGAACTTTGAAAGTAAACTATTTCAAATGTTAGTAAGCCTTTCCCTACTATCCAAAGCAAACACATCCTACATTTAAATATTTAAAGGTATAGGATAATATTAAATTTATCAAAGATAATCACAACAACAATATATAAGCTATAGTATGTAAATATTGTTTTGGCAATTTAGTTTTACTGGCAACCAAACTGAGATGAAAGAAGATAGAGATTAACAGCACACACTTTTTAAAAAATGTAGTTAGTACAAGGTCTCACTACACAAATTGGACTCCTAATGATCCTCCTGTTTTTAGTCTCCCAAGAGCTGGGATTACAGGTGCACGCCACCACCCTCCATCTCAGTCATTGTTTCCGCATACCCCAGGGACAGGGCCAGCACACATGTGAAGCCAAGGATTGAACCCTGATCTCTGCCTCTGCCAAAGCAAGGGTTTAATCTGCTGAGCTATCTTGCCAGCCCTACACATTCTCTTCTTTTTAATCTGTGTTATGTTTAAATTAATCTCTAACAACCTAATTTTAAACTAGTAATTAATATGAGTTTTAAAACTTGTGATTTTAAAACATTCAAAATGATTTCTGCTTAGTGTGGTATCACCTGTCTATAATCCCAGAATCAGGGAGGCTAAGGCAGATGGATTGCTGTGAATTCTCGGCTAGTGTAGGTGACATGAGTAAGTTCATGTCTGACCTCCACTATATAGTGAGACCCTATCTTTAAAGAAAAAAAAATAAAAAATAAAATAAATAAATAAATATAAAAGACTGGGAATAAAGCAAACGACATAATGGAAAAATAACATGAAGTAGTTCAGACAATTCAAATGGTTATACAATATTCTGAGTAAAATAATAGCATTAATCAGAAAACAAACCAGCCGAGTACGGTGCTGCTTGCCTATAATCTCAGCACTTGAGAGGCTGAGGCAGGAAGGAGTATCACTATGAGTTCAAAGCCAGGCCGGCCTGAATTACATAGCAAAACCCTGAATTCAAAAGACAGAAGATCCCAAAATAAATAAATAATCAAGAAAAAGAAAAAAAGAAGAAAAAGAAACAAGAAAACAAAGAAAGAAAATTGGCACTTTTTTTTTTTAATCCCTGAAATCTCCTGGACTGAGGCAATAGTATGAAATTTTAATTCCAGCCTGGGAAACTTAATGACTTAGCAAGAATCCGTTCTCAAAACTAAAAAAAAAAAAAATGATAAAAGAAGCACTTCCATGTAAAGGCACTAAATTTGATCACTACCCTGTACATAACCACTACACACACACACACACACACACACACACACACACACACACAAACACGTGATTTATAAGCTTATGATTGATAATATTATAGTAAAATTAAAAAAAGAAGTCAGAGATATAGCCTGAACAAAGAAATATAAAGCAAAAATAAAAGTAGCTTTCTCTATAGGGGTTAAATTTACAAATTGTTCCCATGAGATTTTGAAGGTGGGAGAAGAACGCTCAAAGCCCTAAGAACATTTAGAGACATTCATATGGATATGTATCTAACAATAAAATTGAAACATATTGTTCAACTATTTTGAGAGAGAACATTTGGAATGTAGAAATATTAGGATCAGAATCTATACAACGGTAAGAGAAATCCATGTGCTCAAATATAAAAAGGGAATGAATGCTAAAATATTTTATAAATCATAGCTACATTCCTGCTGGCTTTGGCCTCTCACATCCCCAAAGCTTCACTTGCTAATGGTCCAGTCTCTGGCACTGCCAATAGGAGGAGCGGTGGAATCTTCAAGATGTGGAGCTTAGTGGGATGATTTCAGTTCAAGGTGCGTGTTAGTTTTTCCATAACTGTGTATAAAAAGAATATGCCTGGAGAAAACCAGGGTACAGTGAGTAAAGGTCGTCTGCCTCACTGTCTTGGACCAGCCTCTGGTGGTCCCATGATTCCCTTGGCCCTGAGCCTCTGCTCTGTAGTGCATTGTGCTGGGGAAGCAGTGATGAGGAAAGCAGACACGTCATGGTGGCCAAGAAGCAGAGAGAGACATGGAGAAGGGCAGGGTCTCAACGGACAGACACCTCAGGGGCATGTTATCAACAAGGAAGCTTCTTTCCAATGATCCAGACCTATGAAAAGTTCCACCAACTTCCAAAAGTGTTGTAAATCGCAGACACAGGATTTTAGAAGGCATGCAAGACCCAAATGATAGCTGGGCATGGTGGTGCATGCCCGTAACCCCAGTACTCTGGAGACTGAGACAGGAGGGTCATTCTGGATATGAGGCCAGTCTACACTACACAGTGAATTTAAAGCCAACCTGAACTACATAGAGAGACTCTGTCGTAGTTCTGTCTATCCATCTGTCTGTCTGTCTATCATTATCTATCTATCTATCCATCTATCTATCTATCTATCTATCTGTCTATCTATCTATCTTCTATCATCTATCGTTTATCTATATCTATTTATCTGTCTATATCTCCAAATGGCAGCAGAGGCCATGCCTGTGAAAGTGATAATGGTTCAGCAGCAGCTTACATTCTCTCCCCCTCTTACTCTTCCCGCTTTGCTTTTGTCCTGGCCATGATGTGAGTCTTTTGCCACTCCACATTTTCTGCCACAAAATGGGGCAATTATGCAGGAACTTAAAAATTAAAAAGTGTCACCCTAATCTTTTCCCCTATTTTTTCTGGATTGCTTCAGGCATCCTTATAGCGCTAGGAAAATGAACATGTTATTTCACATCTCCAATTCAAAACACAAGGTCCAAATAAAGTTAACAGGCAAGTTATTCCTTTGAGAAGTGGGATAAGAGACTATTGCTCTGAAAAGACATAAATGTTAACAGTTTATGTTAAAAAATCAAGCCATTATTTTACACAGGAAACACATGAAATGTAATAATAAACATTAGAAACAATATCATTTCACTAAACAAGATGCTAGGACTTCAACTAATGTTTATTACACTGTTTTCTTCAGAGTAGTTGTCAAGATTATCAGATATACGCTTGTAAAACTGGTTAGAAAATAAATGAGAAGAACAAAAAAAAATATTTAGCATTAACTGCTCCTTTAAATAGAGCAGTAAAACTCGGCAGAGCATGTGTCCCATTTATCCTGCATACATATTTTCCCTTCCTTCTTTTGATCTCTTCTCCTTTCCTTTAACCCAGTTGTTCTTTCCCTTTTCACACTATCAATTGTACTTTTCAGATTTCATTTACTCTTTCTACTTTTTATATTGGGGAGATAATACAATGTTTATACATGCAGGTCTGATCTATTTCCCTTATTAGCATGATCTCTAATTACACACATTTACCTCTAACAGCTATAAAGCTTATTTTTGTATAGCTGAGTAATATTCTATTATATAGAAAACTACGTTTTTGTATCCATTCTTCACCTGATGGGAATTTGCATTGTTTCCATTTATCAATGACAAACTGCTGCTATAAACATGGGAACACATATATCACTATAAAAATACCCAGAAGGGGTATAGCTGGGTTAAATGAGACCTCTTAATCCTAGATTTTTGAGGAATTTCCCCCACTGAATTCCATCGGTTACACCAGTCTACACTCCAACCAACAGTGGATAAGGGTTTCTTTTCCCCTATACCCCCTTGAGCATTTGTTATTAACATTGTTTTTTTTTTATTTTTTTTTTTTTATTTTTATTTTAGGGAAGCGTCTACAGGGTGTACAGGGCCTCACTAACAGATCAGACTTGTAGTGATCCACCTATTTAAAGCCTCCCAAAAGCTGGAATTACAGGTGCATGTCAGCAGGCCCAGTCTCAGTTGCTGTCTCAGTGCTCAAGGGGATGGAGACAGCATGGCAGGCTTGGGGATCGAACTCCGGGGCCCAGCACCTGCTTGCAGGCACTTAAATCCACTGAGGTATTTTATTGGTTGACTTCTTGATGATAACCATTCTTTCAGTGTTGTTTAATTTGCATTTCTTAAGTGACAAAGGATTTGGAACACTTTTTCATATATTTGTTTGCCATTTGCTTCAAAGAATCAACAATTGGGATCTCATTTTATTGAAATGCTTTCACACATAAAAAGAAATCACCAACAGAGTGAAAAGAATACACATGAGTTTGGAAAAAAAATAGCTGACAGTTCTTCAGACAAAGGACTTCTATATAGACTATAAGCATAATTTCTTCAAAAAATCGAGACTCCTCCCCCACCAAGTTCAAAGACCTAGGCAACAAATGGGTACCTGAGATGAGTACACACTTCTCAGTGAAGCTATTAATTTTTAAAAGGTCTCTTTACAACTGGTGGCCTCATTTTTGTGCATGTTAAGAGACAGGCCAGGTTGCTTCTTCTTAACATTGATGTTGTGTCCTCTTATCAATTGGGTACAGGGAGCTTCTCAGGTGGCTACATTGGGAAGTTACTATTTTTCCCTTTGTCCCTGTTATAAGTACTGGATTTCTAAGACTTGTATATTCATATCTGGTGTGGCCACAGATCTACATTCCTCACTGCCCTCTCCTCAGGTTTGACTATTTGTTATAATGCATCAGAGAACCCAGGACATCCTCAGACCTACACTTAGAGATTAATTATAAAGTGAATGACAAGGGATACAAATGAAGAGCAGAGGGTCGTCCTGTGCAATTGCCCTGTGCTATTGCGCAACAAGTGGATGCCTTTTTTTTTTTTTTTTTTTTTTTTTTTTTTCTTTTTTGTGGAACAAGGGTTCAAACTCACAACTTTGCACTTGTGAGGCAGGCACTTGTGCCACAGAGCTATCTCCCCAGCCCTGGATGCCTTTTTAACAGAAACATTCAGAAATGTTTTCCTTCATTAAAGAGAATGAAAAATAAGAAAGTTAGAAACAATACAGAAGTTCTCTAAACAAAACAAAAGGAATTCAACAATCATTGTCTCATTGCATAATGTTGTCCTGAAATTAGAAATTTGTACTATCAGATGTAAGCAGGCAAAAGAGTTTTTTTTTTTTTTTAAAAAAAAGAAAGCTGTAAGAAATTAGAAAGGAGAAGAGAAAAAATAAGAAGTATTAACCCCTCCTTTCAATAGACCAGCAGAAATTAGAAGTACAATTATCCAAAACATTCTGTTTATAAACAAATCTTTTCCCCTTTCTTCTTTCTTTCACTATTTTCCTCATCCCAGTTGTTTCTTCTCTTGGAACAGGTTCTTTCCGTTTAACAATATTCATTGCACCCTGCAGATTTTATTTGCTCTTTCAGATTCTTAAACTAGTTGCACAATATGATGTTTGTGCATTTGGGTTTCATTTATTTCCCTTATAAATATGGTCTCTGGTTGCAGCTATTTACTTATAAAAGCTTTATGTTTATCTTTTTTATTCCTGAGTAATACTTGACTATGTAAAATTACCACAGTTGTTGGGCATTTTGTTTGTTTATACAATTTAGCTATGACAAACTGAGTTGCTATGAACTCTTACCCAAGAAAGAATGGCTATCATCAAGAAGTCCACTAGTTAAAAATGATGGAGGGGCTGTAGGAAAAAAAAGGAAGGCTTCTTCACTGCTGACTGGGATGTAGACTAGTATGACCCCTGGGGAAATCAGTGTGGACATTCACCACAAATCTAGGGTTGGAGGTTCAATCTAGAGATTTTTATAGTGGTTTCCTCACATAAGAATAATGGATTTTTAAGCAAAACCATACATTTATGTATACAAAATGGTTAAGACAATGGTACTAAGAATCTCCATCAGGTGTTTGAAATTAGTAGTTAATTGGTAGAATTCTCACTCTGACTAAGCATGCTCATGTATGTGAAGTGATCAACTTCACTGAGGACAGCAATATATAATACTAAAACCAGGCTTAGAATATCTATCATTCTGGTCTCCAAACTGTGCACTACTTCTAATGTCATATCAATTATTGCTACACTCTCTCTCTCAAGTAAATGTTTGTTTAAAAAATTTTAAAAAGGTAATAAAAGAAAATAAGAGACAAGAAAAAAAGCCATAAGATTGCACTGCAACAATGTTGTGTATGGTTAGGTTTCTAAATTTCTGTGTAAATATGTGTGATTGTTTTTTCCACATTCTATAGAGATTTATTATAATATCAATGATTGATGGAAAAATACTGGTTCCTTGTTATGTCTAAGGCATTTCATATTCAGAACTATAGTCATTATAAGCTCCAGTGTCCATGTTATAGGGTAATGATATCATTAAGCTTCTCTTCTGGGGTGTAACAACTTACATTTACAAACCAGATAATTAGAGAAAAAGAAGGGCTACAAGGATAGCCAATATCTGTGAAGACTTAGGACATGAGAGAAACTGTACTGTAACATCTTATAATTCAGTGTTGTCCCAAATTTTCTTTTTTTTTTTTTTTTTTGCAGGACTGGGGTTCAAACTCACAAACTTGCACTTGCCCAGCAGGCACTTGTGCCTTGGAGCTATCTCCCCAGCCCCTATCCCAAATTTTCTGCTCAAGAAGATTATGGGGCTATAGAGTGATAAACAATGTATAGTATGTCTAAGGAGAGTCACGTAGAGAGAAAACATTCTCTCAGGTTTTCACAGAGAGCCAATTGGTCAAACAATGACCATGAATCATCCAGATGGCTCACACTGAAAAAAGTTCTACAAAACATGTACATGGTTTCAGGATAAATCCTGAAGGGATTTGACTCTCCTTGTTAGATACAAAGTTACATTTTTTGTTTTATAGATTTTGCTTTATCTTGGTCTTATCCATCCAGCAGGAAAGACTAACAATGAAGTATAAAATGTAAAGCTGTGAAAAGCTTAAGTCCACAACTTCCGACATTGCTAGTACTGCTGACAACCCACTACTATTATGGACTATTGGACTATATGTACAACTACTTTCTGTTAATTCAGTGAGAAGCAAGATTTGTATTAATATTATTTAGAAAATATATCTGCATGTTGTACTCTGTACAAGTAGTATGAAGACAAAAATATGGAATGTATGAATTATTGTGATTGTCCTACTAACCTGTTTTTAGACTGTCTCATTGTTATTGTTATTTTGTTACATTAAAATTAATAAAATTAATTGAGGAGCTCACCAGGAATCACCTCACTAGAATATATAGAGACATAATTTGATTAAATTATTGGTTATTAGCATTTACCTGTCATCTATCTGCAAGTCACCATTATAAGGCTAAAGTTTCCAAACCTCTAACTGCATAATTAACTCTGGCAGTCAGCTACCATTCCGAAGATACCCAGTACTCATCAAACACCATCACACTGACATAGATACAAATACTTTTGAAAGCTATTTATTTATCGTGGCTCTGCAGAAGTGATGCTTTTACCACTCTTATTTAAGGCATTGCAAGGGTTTTATAGAGGTCTTTATCAAAAAATCTAACATAAAGGTCATTTTTTTCTAAAGCCTTCTTGTTAAATTAAGAATAAAATCTATTACTTTTTAAATTTAACAATTGTGTATTGGTGAATTCTTCATATTGCTGACTTTCTTTTGTTCCTTATTTAAAATGAAATGATTATATAGACAAAGTTTCTAATTTATTACTTTACATTTCACTTCTCATTCCAGTTCAGTGCTAAGCTCTTGAACATTGTAAAAAAATGTCTGAGGTTAAATGATATGAAATCCTTTAACTTTTTTCTACAATTCCAAGAAAGATTACTGTGCTCAAAAATCTTTTGAATTTACATTTATATTTTAGGTTTATTTTGCAATTCATATATTTTTAAAACTTCTAGAATTTTAAAGTGAATCTATAATTCAATTGTAATCCATTTTTAAAAATATCACACATTTTAATTTTTACCACAAGATAGCTTTCCATCCATTTTAGATATTTTCTTAAACCATAGTTGATATTTTTAAGTTATTTCAAAGTTCTTGCCTTCTAACCTCAACAATTGTTTCATCTCAGTGTTGTTTTCACTTGACTATTTTCCGTTACTATTCTTAATATTTTAATGATATTCAGGATTTTGCATATTCTTTGAAATTTTGTGGTTTTGCCCAACCACAATTAATTTACTCATGGTTCAGAGTCACTGTATGAAAGTTTTGTTTTTAAGTTCTCTTAAGGTTTATTATTATTATTATTATTATTATTATTATTATTATTATTATTATTTATGGCCAGCTCATACTTTCCTTGGGGTAGAGCTGGTGCAGTATGTGGTGCCAGGGATCCAACTGTGGTCCCTGTGGTTGCCTCAGCTTGCCTAAGCATACACTTTAGACCACTGAGCCATCTTGGTGGCCCTCTTAAGGTATATCTTTAGCCCTTGACTTGGGGTTGGATTAAGCCTTGCCATTAGGGTTGGCCTTCCAGCATGCACATTGATCATTAAGAATATGTGGTGAGTTTCATTACCCTAGCTCTTTGGAACTATCTCCAATTTTGTTTGACCTATAGAGTCCCCACTCGATTCAAAGAGGTTTATACATCTTGTATAGTGATGACAAATCATACTAAGTAAGGGCCCAAAGACTTAAAAGGATGCTAAGTGAGAGATGGGGAACTTATTCTTTTTACATTTCCCTCTTTTTAAATCTATGTCTCTCTAGTTCTTGCTGCTCAGGTAGGTCCAAGTTCTGTTCCCCAGCTCAAGAGATTGCACATTCTACTTGGATTCGATCTACTCACTCTGCATTTTCATTGAGCTCTCAGGAGGTAAAGCAGGGTAATCATAAATTTTACCTTACATAACTTCCCTTGAAAAGATACCACAACTCTGTGCTCTTTCTACTTTACAATTTCTTTTCTTTTTTTTTTTTTTTTTTTTTCTTTTTGAGACAGGGTCTCGTTATGCAGTGGAGGCTAGCCTTGAGCTCACTTTTGTAGCCCAGGCTGGTCTTGAACTCGCACCGATCCTCCTGCCTCAGCCTCCTGAGTGCTGGGATTATAGGCATGTGCCACCACGTCCGGCTACTTTACAATTTCTGAAACTTGTGATTCAGATTATCTGGTATTCAAATGTACTGCAGAAATGGTACTTCCATATGAGTTATTAAGTTCCTGTCAGAAAAATTATGCTATCTCATGTACTATTTATTTTTAGAAATTGGATATTATAAAATGTGAAAAACTAAGTTGTTTTA